>PJEM01002548.1:0-226073 GCA_004023845.1 Helogale parvula | reverse complement strand
TACCACCTCACACCAGTCAGAGTGGCTAAAATGAACAAATCAAGAGACTATAGATGCTGGTGAGGATGTGGAGAGATGGGCATCCTCCTACACTGTTGGTGGGAATGTAAACTGGTGCAGCCGCTCTGGAAAACAGTGTGGAGGTTCCTCAAAAAACTATCCATAAAACTCCCTTATGACCCAGCAATAGCACTGCTAGGGATTTACCCAAGGGATACGGAAGTGCTGATGCATAGGAGCACACGTACCCCAATGTTCATAGCAGCACTGTCAACAATAGCCAAAACATGGAAAGAGCCTAAATGTCCATCACCTGATGAGTGGATCAAGAAGATGTGGTATATATATATATACAATGGAGGATTACATGGTAATGAGAAAGAATGACATCTGGCCATTTGTAGGAAAGTGGATGGACCTGGAGGGTGTCATGCTAAGCAAAATAAGTCAGGCGGAGAAGGACAGATACCATATGTTTGCACTCACAGGTCTAACAGGAGAACAGGAGAAACCTAATGGAGGACAGGGGGTGGGAAGGAAGAGGGAAAGAGAGTTGGGGAGAGAGGGGGATGCAAAACTTGAAAGACTATTGAATACTGAAAACGAACTGAGGGTTGACGGGGAAGGAGGGGGAGGAAGTGGTGGTAATGGAGACGGGCACTTGTGGGGAAGAGCACTGGGTGTTGCATGGAAACCAATTTGACAATAAACTGTTTAATAAAAAAATAAATAAATATAGGTATTTGATATGTTTAATAAAACTGAACTGGGTAAAAATTTCCTGAATTAATGGGAAAGCTACATGCCAACAACAAAAATTACTAACATGAGACTAAATGAATTGAGAAAGATGATTATAGTTTTTATGAGTCTTGTTTGAAACATTGCTAGTTCTCTAATGTATTCTTTTCCAAAATAAGGAAGTTTTCTCTTAAGATATCTGTAACTTATAGAAATATGATAAAATATTCCTTTGCAAACACATTCAAACATTTAACTTATCTCACTACCTGAACCCTCCAGAATTCAGAAACTCTCAGTAAGTATCCTTTCTTCTGTGGCAATTATAATTATTTGCATAAGTTCAATGAGAATCTGTTCTACTTGTAATGGGATACCATTTGGAAACATTGTTTTTTACCAAGGCTTTGAGAGTAATGTCATATTTGAGAGAGACATGTGTAGACTGAAATATAACGAGACAGCCTCAAGGAGCTAAGGTTGACTTTGTGGAGTCAATAGAGTCCCCTTTGAAATGCTAGCCTGTTACCTTACTTACAGAATTCCTAGGGGACTTACCAGGTAAGTAAAGAATGTCACTTCCTGGAAGGTGCAGGAAGCTCAAGATATTTAGGGGACCTCAAGAAAATGAATGAATACACTCAAATCTATAGGTATCGCAGATGAGTCTGACAACAATATTTGGCTTGGCTCTGGACTTGAGAGTCTATTAAAAGGTCAATCTAGAGATTTCTTATAAAAAATTTCCAGCAATACATATTTTAAAGGATCTATATGGTCAACCACTATTCTTGCTGAGCTTATGTAAATAATTAGGTCGAGTTTGTTAAAAGTGGACTTGTTTTGGGGTGCCTGGGTGGTTCAGTTGGTTGAACATCCAACTTGGGCTCAGGTCTTGATCTTGAGGCTTGTGGGTTCAAGCCCCACATCAATTCTGTCTCCCTCTCTCTCTGGCCCTCCCCCCACTTGTGTTCTCTCTCTCTCTCTGTGTCTCTGTCTCTGTCTCTCTCTCTCTCAAATATAAATAAACATCAAAAAATTACTTGTTTTATAAATTATTTTTGATTTGGCTATCTCTGGAAATAAGGGTAAATTTAGAGGAAAATGTTTCAATTACACATCCTTATGAATGTTAGATTCTAGTTTTGATTATCTAGCTTAAGCTAGACAACTTCAGGTAAACTTCAGACAGATTGCCAAAATAGCTCATGTATAGATAGTCTTCATGCTTGTTACTCTGTGGTAATAATAAAAGAGACCCCATTAGCATACAATTATGTAAATAGCTGGACAATGGGATGGACTCCCCAACAATTGTATAATTGATTCTCTATGGCTGGGATAACAAAATTGCTCCTTAAAATCCAGAGCATACCCCACTCCATTGGGTTAACTATGGACTTAGGCAAATAATAGATGGCCCCACCTCCTTATAATTGGATAATACATTTGGGGGTGCTCCTATCTCCTGGGACAAATCATCTCCTACTTGCCAGTGATTCCTCATAATTAGGATATTGTTAAGAGTAGACATCAGGGAAAGAACTGTTCTTACTGGTTTTATCCTTTAACCATATCTGTCCTGGGAGCCATCTTAATCGATGTAAAGTTACAAGTAGAGGCTTTAGCAAAGCATTCAGCGGCCACCTTTATCCAAATCCAAAATGAAGTCACCCACAAATTCGAAAAGTGGCCCTCCAAAATTTAATGGCCCTTGATATACTAACTGCAAGTCAAAGAAAAAGTTGTTATGCTAATATTTAGACTAAATGTGTATATATTCTAGATGACTCTGCTAATGTATCCAAAGTTTTAGCACACATGCGTTCCATATGTAAATGATAACTCTTTCTACAGTGAACACAACATCATGCTAAGCTACAAAATCAATCTTCAAGCTAGATTTGTGGCTTACTGCCCATATCAGGCACTTCAGACCTCCCTTGGTGGGTTTCTCCATTACAAGGTACAGATTGGCATGATTTATATCAATACATCGTCAATATGACACTCCAATCCCAGCACATAAAGGGATATTTCTATTACTAAAAAAAAAAAAAGAAATTAAAAAAGTGTGTCTTGCCCACCTATGGTAAATGTTACATGGGACTCTCCAGGCCATAAGAAGCCTTTTTCTTATCCTCAAACTATCAAAATTTTAACTAAAAGTGCCAACCCACAGATGGGTTCACAACAATGCTGGACAAGATCCGTGTTCCATTGGTATGACCATCTGACATCTATTTTTCTTACATCAGTCAATTTAGGAGATGTCATATGGCACATGGAGGCCCTTGATAAATACACATTAAGGTCTTAAATGACTCCCAAAATAGCAGTATATTATTAAACACAAAACTCTAATGCGTAAAGCAATTCTACAAAATACAGTGACATTAGATGTCTTAACAGCATCATAAGGAAGAGGATGTGCCATTCATTGTTAAAGCACAATGTTGTGTCTTATTCTAAATTATAACTAAAATATAACAGGATTACTTACTGATATAAATAATCAAATTGGTACTCTTAAAGACTGCATTGTCACTTAATGATCTGTTGCATTCCTGGTCAGGAGGTGGGCTATGGTCCACCTAATTGCTCCTCTTATTTTTCATTATAATAATAATCCTAATGTATTGTCTCTCTTGCTCTTTTCTCTCCTGTTGCCAAGGAAGCAGTTCCTGACTCCTGCATCCAGCTGGCAGATGATCCTACTCAAAACAAATTCACCCTGATGTCCCCTCTGGGCCCTACAGTAATGGCCCACCATAACAGTTCCTTGTAGGGTCAGATAGTGAGTGATTTCCGTCCATAGGTAGGGACATCTCTATGACCCCTGTCAGCTTCAAGAAGTTACAGAAGATGAGCCCTTTGCCCTTAAACAACATTAAAGATTTAAGGACAGAAAATTTGTCAGGGAGGAAATGATGAGGAACAGAAGCAGAAAAATGTTCACCTTTAGCTAGAAGACTGATCTATAGCCTGAATAGTTCCAATAAGAATCAGATATGTACTAGTTGTTACATTCTCTCATGACTGCCTGTACATCTCACCAATAGTTAATATCAAGTTGAATAATAAAGCACCAGAGAAATCTTGCAAAAGTAGTTTTATGAGTAGAAATTTGAAGAAGATATTTATTATCTAATACTCACTGCACATGGCCCCTGCCCTTTGAACACTACATATATAACCACCAGATTCAGACAACAAAAACACAGCTTTTTCTGTTCACGGGTTCTGTCCCCATGCTATAATAAAAGCACCTTTTTATTTTGCACCACAGATGTCTCAATAATTCTGTCTTGACCATTTGCTCTGGCCCTGCATCAGCACACATATTCACAGATATGGTTCAAAGATAGCAGTTTGATGGGAAGATGCTGAATGCAGTTTCCAGGGAAAGAACTTGGTGGTGCCACTCTCACTGCTCAGAATACATGCTTCCTCCATAACGGCTCACTGTAAAACCAATACTGAATACCATTTTTATCTTTCACCCTTTTTTGTAAAAGAAAAATTGTCTTAAGATTTATTTTGGTTAACAGGGGCACCTGGGTGGCTCAATCATTTAAGCACTTGACTTCAGCTCAGGTCATGATCTCATGGTTCAAGAGTTTGAGCCCTACTTTGAGTGAGCTCAAGCCTTGCTTCTCTCTCTCTCTCTCTCTCTCTCTCTCTCTCTCTCTCTCTCTCTCCCCGCTCTCTCTCTCTCTTTACCCTTCGTGAGATCCTCTCTCTCTGCCTCTCTGCTCCTCACTCACTTGTGCCCTCTCTCAAATTAAAAAAAAAAAAATCTCTTGGTTAGGGAAAACAGGTGCTAATGGAAGGACTTTGTTAAAACAAAGTGGTATGATGCAACAACCTTGCTTTCCAAAAGCAGCGGTACCTTGTATCTGCTCTTCCTGAGAAAATGGTTTAAAAGAGCTTTCAGTCTTGAGGAAGATAGAATGTTCTTTTTTATATCATATTTAATTACTTTTATTTTTTGCACTTAACATAGCAATGCCAAATGACATTATGGGCCTTTAAAAAGTATTTTTACACAACTATATATCTGCATAGGTAAATAACTCATTTCTTTTTAAGGAGTTGAATGTCCTAAAAAACCATTAAGAGGTGAAAGTGGATGTTTTTATTTAATAGTAACGCATCAAGTGGTTATGCTCCGTTATGACATCCTGCTCTCTACTCCCTTCCCTCCCTCTATTCCATGGCCTCTTCCCCCCTCTCTTTCAGACATTTCCTCACTTCCTAAATAGTAAAAGATAATCCATGGTATCCTCCCAGTTATTTTTAAAAGACAGTTGACATTAGGGAAAACAAACCCAGCACACAGAGATAATTGCTAATTTTTGAAAATATTTTTAAAATATTGATTGATATATTCTATCTATAGGAATATCTGTATCTAGTTATATATATTAACATGCATATACATGTGTACACACATATATAATCTATGTAATATTTAGCAAAATAAAATACATAAAGATTACTCCACATTGGTAAATATTCTAAAATTGATGTTTAATAGTTCAGTAATAGTCTGTCATTTTATAAGCAGCATTTTGCTTAATCCAATCTAAGAGTCTGCCTTTTAGGAGAGTTTAAACCATTTACATTCATATAATTGATTTGTGACCTCTCCCCCCTTACTGCTTTAGTGACAGGTTGCTTCCTATATATGTGGCTTATCTTAGTCATTCTCCTTTAGCCTCTTTAGTCTGCCTCCTAAGGTACTCAAGATAGACAATATGGATTTAGGAAGACTCCTGATTTTGGCTTACATGTGCCATTCCAGTTGTTCCAAATATAGGATGACTGGTTTTGCTTATTTTGGCATATCACTTAGTTTGGAGAGCTGCCTTTCTCATCTTAATCTGAGCACTAAAGTTGCAGTGGTCTTTCTTGACATTTTCCAGAACCTCTGTTAGGCTCTCACTGTAAATGGCCACCAAATATTGTGTGTATTGTTATACATAGCATTTAATTTTATTGAAAATTGGGTGTGTATGTATGCTTTTATTTTGCTTATTGCTTTTATTTGATTTCAGATTGGTGAAGGATAAAATTTCTATCTTTACTCTGACATTTTGATATGAAAATCTGTTTTTCACTTTTTATTAAGTTTAAATTTTCTCACTTGATTTTTTTAAATTAGGAAACATAATTATTTTTAAATTTTCTGCAGGAAGAAGATTGCATGCACTTCAATCTCAATTTCTTTCTTTCTCTATTTGAGGCAATGGGAGGAAAAACAGTCCCTGTTCATAAGCAAGTCGCTGAGTTTTTAAATATTTAATTTCCAATCTATACTAGGAATATACCCTTTACTCTGAAAATTAATTTTAGAATATTTAAAATACATGAGATTTTTTTAAACTCCATGAAAATGGCAATATCAATATATGATTTGATTACTTTTTTAAAATCAATTTTAATCTCCAACAACGAACTTCATTACAAATTATAGAAGAATGAAAAATATTTTAACCAAGTTGCATTTCCTCTTCAGCAGATAGTGCTTGTATGATAAGCAGAATAATGGCAGCACTCAAAGGTAATCATGTTCTAATCCCTAGAACCTGTGAATAAATTACTTTTGTGAGCAGAAGGGATTTTGCATATGTGATTAAGTGTAGAATCTTGAAATAGATTACCCTGGATGATCTGCATAGTTCTTGGCCCAAAATTGTCTAATAAATTATGGCCAAAGTGAAACTTAGATCCCTTAGATTTAACAAAATTCTACCCAACTAGACAGCAATTCTGGAGACAAAAGTAGCAAGTTGCTTTGTACTTTGAACCTAATAGTCAGAACCCAGAAAGACTGACCCACTAAATCATTATGCATGAACTTATCACATCCGAAATATAAAGCCACTAGTTGTTTCTCAACTGTTGTGGAAGAGGCACTTTATGATATGGTTTCACTGCTAGATTCACTAAGCTCTGGAGTAGGATATTTGAGTCATATGCTTTGCAAGATACTTCAACAAAAGTATGGATACTTTTAATAAAAGAAACTTAACAATTTTACTAAGGATTTTGGAGATCTCTCCTAATAAGATGTCAATATGTGGCATCCCTAAAACTCTCCTGTAATGCTAACAAGGATGCTGCTGCTATACTCTCTGCTCATTTCTTGGTGGCTCTGTGGTCCTCAGTTGCCCATTGTTATCCACTTTGGGGTGGAGAAATGAGTCAGGCTTTATGGAGTCTTCTTTTATGTGAAAAAAAAACCTTACAGACACATAAGGCCAATAAGCTATTGACCAATGGTTTAATACCAGAAAAAGATACACTAAGAGCTAGAAGAAGGATGTTGCAGACTGACAAAAATAGGTGAATGCAAGAAAGTTCCACCATATTTTATTTTAATGTTTTTTAAATTTTTTAACGTTTATTTATTTTTGAGAGAGAAACACACACACAGAGTGTGAGCAGGGGAGGGTCAGAGAGAGAGGGAGACACTGAATCAGAAGCAGTCTCCAGGCTCTGAGCTGTCAGCACAAAGCCTGACTCAGGGCTCAAACCCACAAATGTGAGATCATGACCTGAGCTGAAGTTGGCCGCTTAACCGACTAAGCCACCCAGGTGCCCCAGTTCCACCTTATTTTATATTAAGAATCTACCCTTTAAAGGCTTACAGGGAAAATTTTCCCTTGGTCTCAAGCGCATAGTGTGTCTATCTGAGAAGCAGGGGATAAAGAATAAATGCTGACAACTTCAACTGATTTTTATTGGGACTGGAGAGCTAAGTAGCAAATCTGATTAGGGATTGCAATGACTATTTTCCATGATGCCGAGAACTGATTGTGTCAGTGGTCATTCATCATCCACCTCCAGACTTAACAGTACTCTTCAGAGAATTTGAAGAGAGTCAGAAATACTCTCCATCAGAGTTTGAAGAGGCTGGTAGGAAGAATTTCTTTGGAGAAATTAGTGTTCTGTGCTTCTCACTCTAGGAATATGCAAGCATAGTTATCCTTTTTTTAAGTGATACAGATGGCTAAGAGAACTACTCAGAGACCTTGATATGTATTGGGTAAGGTTTTAGGGACAAATGGATAGACTAGAAGACACCACTGAGCTCTCATTGAGACCTGGGCAGAAAGTCTAGCTAGACCTGGCCAATCAGGCAAGAGAAGCAAAAAGAAAGAAAAAGAAAAGTTAACAGATTTGTAAAAGAAGTACAATTGTTTCTATTTGCAGATTACATGATTTACATATACAATTCTTAAAGATTCACTCAAAAAACTGATAGATTAATAATAAATTCAGTAAAGTTTCAGTACTCAAAATTAACATACAAAAATCAGTAGCATTTCTAGACATTGACAGCACATTTTCTGTTTGTTTTTTTTTTTTTAAGATTTTGTTTTTAAGGAATCTCTACACCCCATGCAAGGCTCAAACTAACAACCCAAGATCAACAGTTGCACATTCTACTGACTGGGCCAGCAAAGCATCCCAACAGATTTTCTGAAAAATAAATAAATTAATTCTGCTTCTAGTAGCATCAAAAATAATACTTAGGAATAAATTTAACTAAAGATGTGAAATATCTCTACTCTAAAAATTACAAGACATTGGTGTAGGAGATTGAAAAGGACAAATGAATGGAAGGGTATCCTATGTTCATGGATTGAAAGAATTAATAATTGTTAAAATATCAACACTCCCAAAGCAATCTATAGATTCAATACAATCCTTATCAAGATTCTAATGGGCTTTTAGAGAGGTAGAAAAAACACTTCTAAAATTTATATGGAACCACAAAAATACCCCAAAGAGTCAAAGAAATCTTGAGGAAAAAAAAGAACAAACCAAGCAGGAGGCCTCACACTTCCTGATTTCAACCTGTACTAAAAAGCTATAGTCACTTAGCCTCTACTACAAAGCTGTAATCATCAAGACATATGGTATTGGCACAAAAACAGACACAAAGACCAATGGATAGAATAGAGAACCCAGAATTGGACCCACAAATGTATGGCCAACTAATCTTTGACAAAGCAGGAAAGACTATCCAATGGAAAAAAGACAGTCTCTTTAGCAAATGGTGCTTGGAGAATTGGACAGCAACATGCAAAAGAATGAAACTGTACCACTTTCTTACACCATACACAAAAGTAAATTCAAAATGAATGAAAGACCTAAATGTGAGATAGGAAACTATCAAAACCGTAAAGGAGAAAGCAGGCAACAACGTCTTTGACCTCAGCTGTAGCAATTTCTTGGTCAACACATCTCCAAAGGCAAGGGAATTAAAACCAAAAATGAACTATTGGGACTTCATCAAGATAAAAAAGCTTCTGCACTTCAACAAAACTAAAAGTCAACCAATGGAATGGGAAAAGATATTTGCAAATGACATATTGGATAAAGAGTTAGTATTCAAAATCTATAAATAAGGAGTTACCAAACTCCACACCCAAAAAAAACAAATAATCCAGTGAAGAAATGAGCAGAAGACATGAATAGATGCTTCTCCAAAGAAGACATCCAGATGGCCAACAGACACATGAAAAGATGCTCAATGTCACTCATCATCAGGGAAATACAAATCAAAACCACACTGAGATACCACTTCACACTTGTCAGAGTGGCTAAAATGAACAACTCAGGAAACCACAGATGCTGCTGAGGATGTGGAGAAATGGGAACCCTTTTGCACTTTTGGTGGGAATGCAAACTGGTGCAGTCGCTCTGGAAAACAGTGTGGAGGTTCCTCAAAAAAATTAAAAATAAAACTACCCTACAATGCAACAATAGCACTACTAGAAACTTATCCAAAGGATACAGGAGTGATGATTCATAGGGGCACATGTGCCCCAATATTTATAGCCGTGCTATCAATAATAGCCAAATTATGGAAAAAGCCTAAATATCCATCAACTGATTAATGGATAGATAAGATGTGGTTTATATATACAGTGGAATACTACTTTGCAATGAGAAGGAATAAAATCTTGCCATTTCAACAACATGTATGGAACTAAAGGGTATTATGCTACGTGAAATAAGTCAGTCATAGAAAGGCAGATATGTTTTCACTCATATGTGGACTTTAAGGAACTTAACAGAAGACCATGGGGTAAGGGAAGGGGAAAAACAGTTTCAAACAGGAAGGGAGGCAAACCATAAGAGACTCTTAAATACAGAGTATAAACTGAGATTTGGTTGGAGGGTTGAGGGAGAGGGGGAAATGGGTGATGTGCGTTGAGGGGGGCACTTGTTGGGATAAGCACTGGGTGTTGTTTGTAAGCGATGAACTACAGGAATCTACCCCCAAAACCAAAAGTACACTGTATACACTGTATGTTAGCCAATTTGACAATAAATTATATTAAATAAATAAATAAATGTATGTTTTGAATTGATGGTGCTCACTGTTAATGTCTTGGTTGTAAATTCCCTCATTGTAATTGTGTGTTATGAGTTACATTGTCTTTGTCAACATGAATATTCTTGTCAAATCATAAATCATTTAAATATTTTTCAAATATGTTCACACATAAATAAATAAATAAATAAATAGCTATACTCACCAGAATAATATGACAATGGCACAAAAACAATTAGACCAATGGAAGAGAATCAAGAACCCAAAAATAAACCCATGCATATATAGCCAACTAGTATTTGACAAAGGATCCAAGAATGGAACTGGACCCATTTCTTACACCACTCGCAAAATAAACTAAAAATGGATTAAAGTCTTAAATGTAAGATCTGAAACCATGAATTTCCAGAAGAAAAGAGGAATAAAACTCCTTGACATGGGTTTTCAAAATGAATTTTTTGGATTTGACACCTAAAACACAGCAACAAAATAAAAAATAAGTGAAACAACATCAAACTAAAAATCTTCGGCATACAAAAGAAACCATCAACAAAATGAAAAGACAACTTGATTAGGAAAAATAAAATATGTTCCAATGTTCTATCTGTCAAGGGGTTAATACCCAAAATATATAAAGAACTTATACAACTCAGTAGCAATAATAATTATAATAATAATAGGCACCTGAATGACTCAGGCAGTTAAGCGACCAACTCTTGGTTTTGACTCAGGTCATGATCTCACAGTTTTGTGAGTTCAAACCCCGCATTGGGGTCTGCACTGCCAATGCATAGCCTGCATGGGATTCTCTCTCTCATTGCTCTCTGCCCCTCCCCCACTCTCACTGTCTCTGTCTCTCAAAATAGATGAATAAACGTTAAAAATATAATAATAATAATAATAAGACCAAAAATATTCAGAATACCTGAAGAGACATTTCTCCAAAGAAGATATACAAAAGGCTAAATAGATACATGAAAAGGTGCTCCACATCACTAGACATTAGGGGAATGAAAATTAAAACCAAAATGAGTTAGTTACCTCATACCTATAAGGTTAGAACAGCCATTATGAATGTGAAGACAAGGGAACCATTATGTACTATTGGTGAAATTGTAAATTGGTACAGCCGCTATGGAAAACAGTGTGAAGTATTCTAAAAAATTAAAGATATCACTATCATTTGATTCAGCAATTTCACTTCTGGGAATATATCTAAAGGAAACAAGAACATTAACTCAAAAAGATACCTGCTCCTCCATGTTCATACCAAAATTGTTTACAATACTGAAGACAGGGAAACAACCTAAGTGTCTACTAATGGGTGGATGGATAGAGAAGTTGTGAATATAATAGAATATTAGCCATCCATAATAAGAGGAAATCCTAGCATTTGTAACAAGATAGATGACCCCCAAAGGCATTATGCTAAGTGAAATTAGACAAAGAAAGACAAATATTACATGATCTCATTTATATGTGTAACATAAAAATAAACCAAACTCAGAGAAAGATACTTGTGGTTAACAGAGTGGAGGGTGCAGGAAGGAAAAATTGGAAGAAAGTGGTTAAAAGGTAAAACTTCTGGGATGCCTGGATGCCTCAGTCACTAAAGCATACAATCTTGCTCTCAGGTTTGTGAGCCCCATTTTGGATCTAGAGATTACTCTTTAAAAAACAATCTTTAAAAACAAAAATACACAAACTTCAAGTTATAAGATAAATAGGTCTTAGGGATGTAATATCCAACATGATGATTACAGCTAACATTGCCATATGATGTACAGGGCCTTTCATGTCCTAGGAGGCTCTGTCCTGAACACTGAGAATCCAATGGTGAACAAAGACGTGATTAAAATTATCTAGAAGGAGGATATGACAAACAGAACCAAGTTGTCTAGAAGGAGGACATGACAAACTAAACCAAGAAGTCAGGGATTTTTTTCCTACATAACTTTTTAGGTTAATAGTCAGTAAATAAATGAAAGTAAAGATTAGGATGACAATACAAATAATTTTCCTTTCAACATCTACCTGAATTCCAAATGAATAACTACACAAAAAGGTTTACTTAATGATTTACAAACATAAGAAAAGTAAGTAATACACATGTTTACAAATTTTATAATTACATAATTATTTTACCAGTACTTTTTCTTTGCTATATTTCATATGGTTTCCAATTACTGTCTGAGATCACTTGTTTTGAGCTGAAGAATTTCTTTAAGTATTTCTTGATAGTGGGGTTCTTTTACAGTGAACTCTTTTCATTCCTGTTTATCCAACATTGTCTTTATTTAAGCTTCATTGTGCCACTTCCAAATTTCCTCTTTAGATGAAGATGTCTTTAGACAAAAATGTCTTTCAACATCTGTCTCTAGATATAGCTCTCTTTGTGCTTTTCTTACTTTGAGTTTGTTGAGCCTTTTGGATGTGTTGATTAATGTTCTTCATCAGATATGAGAAATTTGGGCATAATTTTTAGAGTAAGTTTTTGTGGTTTTGTTTGCTTGCTTGTTTTTTTCTCTCCCCTCTTCTGGGAATCCCAATATAAGTATGTTGGTGAGATTAATGTGTCATACATTACTCAGAGGCTTTGTTCACTTTCCTTCATTCTTTTTGTTCTCTTAGTTTTTTGGATTGTGAAATCTATCAACTTTTCTTTATATTTGCCGATTCTTTCTTCTACCAGTTCAAATCTGTGGTTCAGTTCTGTAGTGATTTTTTTGTTGTTGTTATTTTACTTGCAACTTTAGAATTTCCATCTTTTTTTTTTAAATAATGTCTTTCTCCTTTTTGATATTCTCTCTTTGATGAGACATTATCATCATGCCTTCTTTAAATTTTTAAACATAGTTTCCTTTAGTTCTTTGAAGGTATTTATGATAGCTGCTTTGAAGTTTTTGTCTGCTATGGTCAACATCCGGGCCCCCTCAAAGAAAATTCTATTGATTGCTTGTTTGTTTTTTTTTAACTGTACCTGGGCAACTTTCTTATTTCTTTGCATATCGTATGTATTTTTTTATTTTAGATTTTAGATAATATATTGTAGCAACTCTGGATATGATTCTACCCCACCCATTTCATGCCTATTATTGTAGTGTGCTTGTTTATTTAACTACTGGTGGTACTATTTTAGTTTGAAGCCTCTGATGTTGCTCATGAGAGGTCTCATCTTGTGGTTACCTGGGGTGAAGGAGGCCTCTCTTTGACTGCTCTTTCTCTGATCACACTCAGATGTTAGACACCTTTTATTGTTAGCTAATCCACTTTATTGTTTTTACCATTCCCTTGGACATTAATTGCTGCACAGTTTGACACAATTAAAGCTGGGCCTCATTTTAGAGGTGCTTTTGAAGGCAGTTTATGATGTTTGCTCTGACCCCAGATTGATTTTCTTAGGTATCTCTTTCTCTATTTCTCTCTGGCATCAATAATGTGTACCATACAAGGGACCAATTCACCTGTGCTCTTCTCTTTTTTCAGCCACATATTCTGATCACTCCTGTATATGGCAATATCGAGAAAAGGTGCATATAGACATGTAATAAAGATGCCCCAGGAATTAATAGTTTCAGTATGTTGGTTAAAGACCATAGAAGTTAAATGACATAAAGTTTCCACTGACGCCATTGTGGGTCTGGGAGACTAGGGAGGGAGAGAAAAACACTTTTTATGGTTTCTATAGGGAACATGATTTTGTGTCCCCAAGAAATTAATTAAAAGTTCCTGAAATTGAGATGAAAATTACGAGAATTTCATAAGATTCAGTCAGCACCATCTTGGCATCCAATAACATTAGATATTGTAAGGAAACAAAGTGAAGGAGTGTGAGATAGAAATCAAGGGTTATGAACTGATTTTGTAAGTAAGTGGAAGGTTAAAGAGACTAGGGACTCAAAGATTCTAGAAAGAAGAGCAGAGCTGAAAAGAGCATGAAATCAGGCTAACTAGAGAGGTTTAAGAAAAAGCCAAAGGGTACCCTAATGTATTGAAAGACTCCAAAAGGGGAAAAGAAACCAGAGGTTATCTGATGGCAAAGCTTAAGTGCAACAAATATGGGAGGAAAGAGAGCTGGAGGAAAAAAATCTACATAGGGGTGAAGCCTCAAGATTTAATCTTCAAAGTGGAGAAATTCAGAGCTGTCAGACAGACTGAAATAACGTGGAGATACAAGGTTCTGGAAATACAGAGCTTAAGAAATTATAAAACGAGGCTTTCTGATGAGTCATTTATGTGTGTAATGGCAAGGAATCAGAAGACAAAGAAAATTCTCAGCCTAGTATTAGAGTTACAAAAAGATGATATGGGATGATATAAATTGCCAATGGTCTCCCAGCTTCTAAATGTAAAAGTTCCTTTTTTGTATTTGTGTTTCTTCTTTGTATCTATATGGAATACTGAGATATATTTTTTAAAAAGTCTTCCTCCATTTGATTTCTTATACCACTTTTAGAGTTTCTTTTACCTCATTTTATTTTCTTTGCTCAGATTTATGTCTGAGTAAAAAGAAGAAAGAGTATTTTAAGACTGCCAGCAAACATTTCTGACTGTGTGGCTACATAGCCAGGCTGATGAAGAGGTAGGAAGGGAGTGGAGGTTTCAAAACTGATATTCCCAGTATTACTTTATATACTCTTAATTCCTATTTTATATTCCTTGTAAGGGTCTTGGGCCAATATGTCCTCAAATTCCTTGGTTGTTGTGGCTCTAGTTTGCAAAAGAATGAATTCTCCTGCCAGTTGGCTTATTGCCAGTGTCAAATACTGGAGAGAAACTAAAGGGGGAGATAAAGATGGAAGCCAAACTTGGCTCCATCTCCCTGATAGCAGTGCCTTACCTGGTAGCCTAATGTGACTCCAGCCTCTGAAAGGTGACCCTGATCCCTGTGCTCTGATAATGCTGCCTCCTCATTTTGTCCCTTCAGGCTGGGATAGGGGAGGTAATGGTTGGCTATTGTTGCTAGTCTCTGGATGGCCTGGCTGTCTTGTTGGGCTTCTCCATTTTTCATCACCTATGTAACCATCTCCCTGCAATAAAACCCTGCTGTTTTAGGGGAGCCTGGGTGGTTCAGTTGGTTGAGTATCCAATGTCACATCATGTCATGTCCGAAGCCACTGAGCCCCGCGTTGAGGCACCAATATGTCGTGTCCCACCCCGGCCGCTCCGGCCCGCAGGGTGGTGAGTCCTCGTAGGTTCTTTTCCTGAGAGAGGGAGAGAAAACAGGGCAGGAAGGGGGACGCACAGAGAGTAAAGACTCAACTCACAGTTTCCGATCAGGCAAGAGAGAGAGAGTTTATTGAGAGAACTGTCTTTTATATATATTTTTAGGGTGGGACAAACAACGTGACTGATGTGGGTCGGTTGCTAGGAAACAGGGTTAAGGGATTAAGACTGGAGTGAAAGAGGAACCAGACTAAATTGTTTTAGCACAGCACCTGAGAGGCTGAATATCACCCTGCCTGCAGACGGTTGATCTTTGGTCTTTTGGCTTCTCTGACAGGGAGTGGCGCTTCCCTGCCTATTTTGCAACTTCCTTCAGGGAGTGACAAATCCGGCTAGCAAATGGCCAAGCAGCTGAGATCTTAGCAGCTCCCCACAACATCAGGTCATGATCTCACAGTTTGTGAGTTTGAGTCTTACCTTGGGCTTGCTGCTGTCAATGCAGAGCATGATTAGGCTTCTCTTTGCCTCTCCACTGTGTGTTCTTTCTCTCTGTCTCTCAAAAGTAAATTAGCATTTTTAAAAATCCTGATGTTTTAAAAACTCAGGTAGTTTTTTGTATGATTTCACTTATATATGAAGGCTTAAAAAAATGAATGAATAAGCAAACCAAAGGCAGAAACGAACTCATAAATACAGACAACCAACTGATGGTTGCTAGAGGGGAAAGCTGTGGGGACAAAGGCAGAATGGGTGAAGGGGAGTGGGAGACCCAGGCCTCCAGCTCTGGAAAGAATAAGTCAAGGAGATATTATAATATTATAATAACATTGTATGGTGTCTGACAGTAGCCACTACACTTGTGGTAAGCATACCATAACATATAGAGTTGATGAACCATTCACTATGTTGTACACTTTGAACTAATGTAACATTGTGTGTCAACTCTATTTCAATTTAAAAAAAAGAATTTAGGTGGTTTTTGTTTTCCTTATTAGATCTTGACACATACCCAAAATACTTGATACTTCATTATGAAGCTCAGTGTACTTGCGAATGTATATTTAATAATTGTCTTCTTAGCCAGAGTCTAAGTTTCATAAGGGCAGACACCATGTCTGTCTCCTTCACCCCTCCATTTCAGTAATTGCCAGATAAGAGGTGTTTAATTATTATTTGTTGAATGAAAAATTGGATGAATGTGATGCACCATCAAGTTTTTCTCTCCTCAAAGCATCTGTCACCTCCTCACTTCTTATTCTTGCCCTAGAATAACAAGGTAAAATTACAACAAAAGAAGCTATTCCTCTGTGCTTGCTGACACATCCTCAAGTCATTTAAGAAAAGTCAATGCACACACAAAAATCAAGTAACATTTGCCCAAATATCAAAACAAAAGTGGAGTATTTGAATGTACCAAAGAAAAAAGTAAAAACTCTGTGAAACCAACCTGAGAAGCTGACAGTAGGGAAGTTCAACCTGATGTGGCTTCATGGAACAAGAGAAAAACCCAGTGAGCACTGAACTAGGTTTAACTTGAAACTTGTTTTGTCCAGTCATCTTTTTCTGTCAAATGACTTGAATTTGAAAGAATCAAACCAATGACTCATGTTTTAGAAGACATTACTATTTATCAAAATCAGTAGGAAAGAAGGGAGAACTTATTTTGAAATTTAAGAGATCCTAAAAGATGTATTAGCGTTTAAGAGTGCAAAGTCACGTGTGTGGTCTCTAGAAGTCACAGCTGGTGCAGCTCCTGTAGATTTTCCAACTCTGTTGTCATCAAAGTAGAGCTGGCTGTATATCTTCCTGACTTTTATGGACCACCTTTTGTCCTTCTCTTCTCCTTCCTTATGAGGACAGCAGGAGGGCAGCATGGTGGGGAAAGGGAGGGAGTTATCAGTTCAGACTTTTGCCTGCCATGATTTTGAGAAAGTAACTCAGTTCCTGCAAAAAGAACGTGGAAGAAAGTGAAGCAACCCCTGAAGTAGGCAAAAATCATTTCATCAGCTCCAAAAGAATAATGAGCTGGAAGTGACTTCTTTGTGTAAAAAAGTTGCACAATATTTAGTATTTTCTCTGTAATCCAAATTCTCTTATGTCAGTAAAATATCTGAAATGCTACTCTGGAGTGCTCTTATGATAAACTTAGGCTAAAGGACAGAGAGAGAACTTCCAGCTGTTTTAATTTAAACACAAAATTGAAATAGGTGAGCTACATACAGCCCAGAGAATAACATACTCACAGCATAGCATATATTAACAGCCATGATATATAGCTACAGTGGGTCCATTTCAAACAGGAGGCATAAGGCAGGTAAAGGACTGCAATGATGATGATGATAATCATCATCATCATCATCATCATTTATTGTTTGTTACCATTTTTAAAGAATTTCTACTGCATTTTATTATATGACTCAACCAGACAAACATGAACAGATTTAAAGAAAGTTTCAAAGTATATAATAACTTTCTGGTTCTACTTTAGCTCCCAAAGTAATCCAACAACTTTTAAATATCTACAACATAGTAGGCAATGGCAATTCAAGTTCTTTTCTAGAACTTGATGTATATATATATATATATACACCACACACCAGAGAAGTTTAGAAACTAAGTATCTTACAGAGAAAGACATAATAGATAAGTTATAGGATAAATTCTCACCAATGAATTCATTAAGCTAAATGACAGCAAAATAAAGATGTTGGGATCTTTGTGATCCTTTTTACCTTGAAGAATTCCTCACAGAGCAGTTGTAAGGATCAAGTGAAATAATTTATGCAAAAATGCAATGAGAACTGGAAGTTTCTTTCCGGGTGTTATACATGATCAAACTAAACTTCTTACACTCTGAGATTTGGAGGTGTTTGAACTCTGTGTACCTGAAGCCCAGTGACTATAATATATATCTCAGTCATGTGAGTCCTAATGGCCCCCTGAAAGAGAGGAGGGAAGTTGTGCAACATGTGTGGGTCAGTGATAGCAGCAGAGTGGAAAAGAAGGAGGAGAACCAAGAGTTTATTTTTAAATGGTGGTTTATATTCCTCTGCTGACCCACTAGGCCGTGGAATGTTCCCTCCTCTGAGGTTGTGCAGTGATTTCACTCTCCTCAAGTGCATGTAATATATTTTTTTAAGATTTTATATTTAAGTAATCTCTTCACCCCACATGGGGTTCAAACTTACAACTCCAAGAATAAGAGTCACATGCTCTACCAACTGAGCCAGCCAGCCACCCCAAGTGCAAGTGATATCCAAAGGGCTATTTCTCCCATCAGATCTGAGCATCTTGAGGGCTGAATAAATATTCATCACATGAATAAAAAAACTTTTTCAAAATTCACTAGTTTCCAGGCTAACCAACTTTGATACCCATGACCAAAATGAATAGCAGAATATAATGGGCATTTAGTTGTTTCAAAAACTCTGACTAAACATTTTGTTTCCTTTTAAAACAGCACTATGCTTTATACAGGCGAAAACATGATTTGCATATACAGTCCTTGGCCTTGAGGGACTATAAATGTAGTAAAGGAAGTAGATTTATAATTAGAAATTTTCTCAAGGTGGGAAATCATGGAAGACTTAAAAATGGGGGTATCATGTGAGTCAGAGCCTTGAAGGGTGGTAGTGTTTTACTAGGTTAAAGAGTGGAGCAAAAGGCCTTTCAGATAGAGAAAAGAATGTACAAAGCATTCACAAAGTATCATACTATGAAGTATCCAGTTGTATGGTTCCTGCAGAGAAGTGGAAATGAAGCTCTATAGTTGAAGCAGAGAGAATTACAAGTCACCTCAATGCCTACTGAACTGTATGCATTCTGTATTTTTCTTGATTGAAACTGTAAGGATTTTAGAGTGTGGTAGATTGAATTACTGACCCTATTCTTTATCTCTCCCTGTACCCAGCTCTTTGTTATTTTCTTAAAAAAAATATTCAAGAGGTGCCTGGGTGGCTCAATCAGTTATGCACTGTTACTCATTGATAGTGGGTAGCCTGCTTGGGATTCTCTCTCTCTCTCCCTCTCCCTCTTCCCTCCCTGCTTGTTATGCGTTCCCACCCAGCTCCTTTACCTTGACCAATGGGATGAGAGTAGATGTAAAGCAAGTATGAACTTGAAATGCACTTGAGAAGGCAAGTTTGCCCTTTTGAATTTCAAAAAGGCATGAGACAAGAGCTTTTTGTGTGAAGCTGCTGCCTCTTTGCCTAGACCTCAAAATGAGCAACAGGGAATAGCTCCATACCATTTGACCAACGAACCCAGAAGTGAAATAACTGCTCATTGCTGTATTTCACCGAGATTTTGTGGTTCTTTTTTGTGTTGCTGCTAGAGTAGCTGACACAGAGCAATAAACACATAACATATTTTTTTGTACCCTCATTTCAGAATCAATTGAGAGAGAAGGAGTAGGGGTAGGGCCAGGGGAGGGAGTGTGAAAGGGAAGGAGGAGGGAAGAGCAATCAGGCAGATAGAGAGAGCAAATATTTCCTTTATTATAAAAATCCTACTTCAGAGGATGAGGCTTAGGGGTATTGGAACACTGGCTTCATGATATGGACCCCAGAATCACACAGTTCTGATCCAGCTACAGCACATTTGATACACAGAGGCTGAGTCTTTTTCTTGAAACTCTACCAGGCCCAGAAGAGCAGAATGGCTGTCTTTGGTGGGCAGATCCCAAAGGCAGAAGGATGAAATATCCATATCTAGATCCCATTCTCAAGTTTACCCATAAGATCATTTCTGTCTATAAAAATGCCTAATTAATAATGCCTACTTCTCAGGGTTCCATGAGGGTTAAATTAAAACAAGTAAAGCACCAATAGAGTGCTTGATTTAGACAGCTCAACAAAATACTTCCCCTGATTCTTTCCCTACCCTATCCTGCCTCTGTTTCTGTTTTTGTGTCCTTTTCTCCTTTTCCTTTTGCTTTTCTTCCTGTCCCTCCATCTTTCCAATTCAACTCTAAAGATTATATATATTGTGTTGTATTTTACCAACTTTATGCTCATTAATTTACGCATCCCAATGTATGAAGCAGTTATTTCCTTCTTTAAACATAGATCAAACTAAATTAAATTCCTTTCAAAAATTAGTTTGGGTGTTCAGTTGATCTTCACTTGTGGAGTCATTGGGTCTTAAATGAAAAACCTCCATCCCCTCAGTATGTTACTGTTAAATTTCTCATAGGTTTTCTACTTATTTGTGGTTAGAATTTTTAAGGAACAAGCTATCCTAATTTAATATGTGCTCAACTTTTTATGCTTTTAATTTCAAGTCTTTGCAGATAGCATACTGGGGAAATATGTAGGTCATGAAATAATGCTGCTGTGTCTCCATTTTCAATGCTCATCTTTTTTTTTTGTGGAATTTAAACATTGATGTGAGGAATTAACATGAGAGAAAAATTTAAAAACTCAGCACTGGGCCTAGGTGTTATAGTTAATGGCAGCAAGGTAGGAAGAACAGAAGCAGGAGGGAAAGGAAAGGAGGGAAGGGGAGAAAGAGGGAAGGAGGGAAGAAGGAAAAAATTATAATTTAAAAGCTGTTACTTGTCGGGGTGATGTAAACATGAAAGAAGTGAAGACTGTTATGAGAAAACAAGGAGGCCCCATCCCATTTGCCTGAGAATGATACAGAAACAGGAGCATGGGTAAGGACAGCGTACAATGCAATGGGGCTGGGGGACACAGATACCATTTGGGTCCATCAACTAAGCAGTCTGTGTGAAGATAACAAATATAAAACTTCTGGCTCCATGTACACTAGTTAATTCCAACTTATTTATGGTTTTTGGACATAAAAGAATGATGTGGGAAAAACATAAAAAACTCAAAAACTTTACATACCAGAATGGTTTAGGAAGACACAGTTGAACAGTATGAAAATTTCAGTCTACCATCAAACATACTTTGAGAGCTCTTTTTTTTTTTAACTTTATTTATTTAATTTGACAGCAAGAGAGAGCAAGAGAGAGATGTGTGTGTCAGCCAGGGGAAGGGCAGAGAAAGAGGGAAAGAGAGAGAATCCCAAGCAGGCTCTGCACTGTCAGTGTTCCCTAAGATTTGGGGAACGTGTATTTTTGTTCTATACATTGGTTTTTTGAACATTCATGGACCTAGCTTTTGTTTGTTTGTTTGTTTTGCATGTATTTCTCTGTGGAAGGCCTGCGGCACCCACCACGTTGGAAAAGGGAAAGGCTGAGCTGTTCATCCTTCAATAGCAATAACATTTGCTTCTTTTAAGGACCTGCTTCTCTGATCTTCCCATATTTAGTAAAGCAAGGAATAACAGAGTGAGATGCATTAATAACGCTGGCAGGTTTATGCAGCAATGCCTAAAGGTAAAAAAGAAAGAAATTTAGATATAGGGTGCATTTTATAGATCAGAGGAAACTCTCCAGATGTTTATCTGGAATATTTAGGCAGTTTTTTAAAATATACTCCTGACAGCAGTGACTATCAATTTCCATTGTATGGGATTTATGCCTTGATCTGTCTCAGATCTGTGTGGCAAACTTGGGTTTATTCTGGCATCATCAAATGGCTTCAGATTATAGGCTAAACATTTTTCTTGCCCCTCTCTTGGGAAGGAGTGTGGGTGCAGGGGACTGTGCACTGTTTTATTTCAATGAAGTACATGCCTAACATTTCCTCTTATCTGAGTGGAAAGACTGTAGCCATCATGCAGAGTATCCGGTGGGATTCAGAAGGGAACTCAGATGAGCTCACCTCATAGCCTAGAGTCAAATAACTCAGCAATATCATTGTAGTGCGTATCTCATGCACTTAATATTTTTAACCAGCTTTTCAAG
Source organism: Helogale parvula (assembly GCA_004023845.1). Classification (NCBI taxonomy): domain Eukaryota; kingdom Metazoa; phylum Chordata; class Mammalia; order Carnivora; family Herpestidae; genus Helogale; species Helogale parvula. The sequence goes on along the minus strand of PJEM01002548.1, from coordinate 203,994 downwards.
CTGTTCTTGGAAAGAAGGTCTGTCTACAATAAAATACTTTGCTAATACCAGATATGGGAATGCTATACAGATATTAATAAATATATACAGAAAATAGTGTTTTATATTATTGTGAAGAGTCATTCAGAAGAATGGATATAGAACTTTATTGAGTTTTGTTAGATTTGTAGTGAGACAATTATATATTTTTGGGTTTGATTTATTGATTGAATTAATTATATGAATATATATTCTAATATTAAACTATTCTGGCATTTCTTGATTATAGCCACTTAGCATAATAAGTGTATTACTTTTGGCATGTGACTGAATTCATTTTTCTTAATTTTTATTTAAGGGTTTAAGAATCTATGTTCATAAAGAATCACAGCTTTGATTTTAATTTTAACTTATTTTTAAATTTTTATTTAAATTCTAGTTATTTAACATACAGTGCAATATTAACTTTGGAAGTAAACTTCAGTGACTCATCACTTACATACAACCCCCAGTGGTCATCATAACAAGTGCCCTCTTTAATACCCATCACCCATCTAGCCCATCCCCCCATCTAGCCCATCCCCCCCACCTCACTCCATCAACTCTCAATTTGTTCTCTATCATTAATTTTTAAGCGCAAGTTTCATTTCTTCTTGAATGAAAATGTTATGAAGCCTCTGAATCTTAAATTTTTAAGTGATATTTTTGTTCATGTCTTTATTATTACATTGGTTTTATTGCATTGTATTCAGAGGTTATAGTCTATGCCATTATGTTTTCTGTAATTTGAAATTCTCTTTGTGCCCCAATAATAAATTTTTCTAAATTTTCCATGGTTATTAAGAAATGATTTGCATTATGGTAGGGTACAACTTTGGAGAAACTAATAAATTTTATTAACTATATTATCAGAATAGCCACAATTCTAATTTCTGTCTACTTCATCCAACAAGGACTGAAAAGTATGTTTATATGTTCTTAGTATAGTGTTTTGGGTAGTTTTTCCCTTTCAATCAAAATAGTTTTTATTTTAAATATTTTAAACATTTTTTTAAAGTTTATTCATTTTTTGGGAGAGAGAGAGCATGAGCAGGGGAGGGGCAGGGAGGCAGGGAAAGAGACAGAGAGAGAGAGAGAGAGAATCCCAAGTAGGCTCTGTAGTGTCAGCACAAAGCCTGAATAGGCTTGAACTCACAAACCGTGAGATTATGACCTGAGCCAAAGTCAAGAGTCAGATGTTTAACCAACTGAGCCACCTACGTGCCCCTCAATTAAAATAGTTTGATATCATATGTTTTAATGCAATATTTTAGTACATTCAGATTATTCCATAACTGATAAACACAAACACTATTCATTGTAAATTTCATAAACAAAGAATGACTGTCTTCGTTTCATTAAATGGAATTTCCTTTAATTTCTTTCTCCTTGCTAATTAGGCAATCAATTCTGCTTAAAAAACTATATTCATTTAATATATTGTTTATGAAAAGCCCATCTGTTTGGGGTGTTTATAGAAAAATTTGGAAATACTCAGATACAGATTCTTTCTAGCTCAAACTTTTTTTCTATTCAATAGGAATTCAAGTTCTTTTACTAGATTTTTTTCTTTCATTGTTTATTTTTATTTTTTTAAGTAGTTTATTGTCAAATTAGTTTCCATACAACACCCAGTGCTCTTCCCCACAAATGCCTTCCTCCATCACCACCATCTCTTTTCCCCCCTCCCCCTTCAACCCTCAGTTCATTTTCAGCATTCAATAGTCTCTCAAGTTTTGCCTCCCTCTCTCTCCCCAACTCTCTTTCCCTCTTCCCCTCCCTCTGATCCTCCATTAGGTTTCTCCTGTTCTCCTCTTAGACCTATCAGTGCAAACATATGGTATCTGTCCTTCTCTGCCTAACTTATTTCACTTAGCGTTACACCCTCGAGGTCCATCCACTTTCCTACAAATGGCCAGATGTCATTCTTTCTCGTTGCCATGTAATACTCCATTGTATATATATGCCATATCTTCTTGATCCACTCATCAGGTGATGGACATTTAGGCTCTTTCCATGTTTTGGCTATTGTTGACAGTGCTGCTATGAACATTGGGGTACATGTGCTCCTATGCATCAGCACTTCTGTATCTCTTGGGTAAATCTCTAGCAGTGCTATTTCTGGGTCATAAGGGAGTTCTATGGATAGTTTTTTGAGGAACCTCCACACTGTTTTCCAGAACAGCTGCATCAGTTTACATTCCTACCAACAGTGTAGGAGGGTGCCCACCTCTCCACACCTTCGCCAGCATCTATAGTCTCTTGATTTGTTCATTTTAGCCACTCTGACTGGTGTGAGGTGATATCTCAGTGTGGTTTTGATTTGTGTTTCCCTGATGATGAGTGATGTTGAGCATCGTTTCATGTGCCTGTAGGCCATCTGGATGTCCTCTTTGGAGAAGTGCCTGTTCATGTTTTCTGCCCATTTCTTCACTGGGTTATTTGTTTTTTGGGTGTGGAGTTTGGTGAGTTCCTTGTAGATTTTGGATACTAGCCCTTTATCTGATATGTCATTTGCAACTATTTTTTCCCATTCCGTGAGTTGCCTATTAGTTTTCTTGATTGTTTCCTTTGCAGTGCAGAAGCTTTTTATCTTGATAAGGTCCCAGTAGTTCATTTTTGCTTTCATTCCCTTGCCTTTGGGGATGTGTTGAGTAGGAAATTGCTGTGGTTGAGGTCAAGGAGGTTGTTTCCTACTTTCTTCTTGAGGGTTTTGATGGTTTCCTGTCTCACATTCAGGTCCTTCATCCATTTTGAGTTTATTTTTGTGAATGGTGTAAGAAAGTGGTCTAGTTTCATTCTTTTGCATGTTGCTGTCCAGTTCTCCCAGCACCACCTGCTAAAGAGGCAGTCTTTTTTCCATCGGATACTCTTTCCTGCTTTGTCAAAAATTAATTGGCCATACATTTATGGGCCCAGTTCTGGGTTCTCTATTCTATTCTATTGGTCTATGTGTCTGTTTTTGTGCCATTTATTAGATTTTTAATACTCATTCCTACACTTTGAAAACTGGAACACTGAAAGTTAGATGATACATTGATAAACAATCCATATCCAAGGTGCATCTCTTTATGATGAATTAAGTAAACTAATGGCAATACTAAACACTTAGATGATTATAGGATAATCTTTATTGAAAGATAAAGAAGTCTGAGTAATAATTTTAAGTTACTTTAAAATTACAACAAAAAATTAAAAAAGCTCTGACTACCTCACCTTAGATTTAAACAAAATTAATCATAGTAACATAAGTTGGATTTTATAGCATATTAAACTGATAACCACAATGCCTTAAATGGAGGAGAAAAAAGAAAAGAAACCAAACAAAAGAGAATTGATGAGATTTCCTGGCATAAACTTAGCATTTATGGGGTTTTCTTTTGATTACTCATAAATAACTCCTTAAATTGCCATGTCCTGGGAGTGCACTATTTACAAGGTTTGTGATGTTGGTTGGTGCTTATGTTGTACCTTGTAACACCTAGGATTCTTGTTCTCCAAAGTCATAGTACTTATTTACACTTCTACCACCAGCATATTGGGGTTCCTACTTACCCACATTCTTGCCAACACTTTATATTATCAAATTCTAACCCTTGTCTATCTCATAGCTGTAAAACTTTTAAGCATCTTTAAAGTGTTTGTAGCCCATTCTTCTTTCTGTGAACTGTTTTGTATTCTTTCTGCATTTCCAAATTTTTTCTTTTACTGATTTGTAGGAAAGCATTTTATATTCTGGGTATTAACCATTTATCAGTTATGTATTGTCAGGAGCTTAGATGAGCTGGGAGAGAGAGTGAGCTGAGCTATCAGATATCAGAGTAGCCAATTAAAACAAGCACCCCAAAATGAGAAAGATGGGCATTTACTGACTTACTGCTATGACGTAAGCAAGAGGTTACAACCTGAGAAAGCACTGACTCCTCACTTCCCTTCTATTATTTCCCAGGGAAAAGTGCATCAGTTAAGGGTCAGGTAGATTAACCTAGATATGGGTGTTGTCTTCCTGTGGAGGGAGAACCAAACAAAGGCTCCAGCAGTTTTATGAATCTTGGGATGGACAGAGGCTTAGAGGGAAGGGCTAGAAGTACAGGGCAGAGTAGAACAAGTGTCTTCTCGGTTTCCCCTCTTCTCCCTGACAAAGGGACTCAGAAGAGGTGCCTGAAGAAGTCCTCCACAGAGTGTCTCAGATACAGAGACCTAGGAATGAAGGCAAATATTCAGGGAGCTCCACTCAGCGGGTCCTGAGTGCATGACTGCAGCTCCCTTCAGGGGCCACAATGTGCTGGCTGTACACATCTGGTATGGGGAAGGCAGGTTTCTCCATGAGGCCTGCTGGGAAAAGTCTATGCAATTGCCTGTGATCAGGCCTGAAAAATCACACATAGGGTTTAATGAGGACTTGGGCTCCTTTTAGGCTGAAAATGTCTTGTCCCGGTATGTGGTTTATTTTTTAATTCCTTAAATAAGTCAAACTTCTTTAATTATTCTTTTTTGTCCCAAAGTCATAAAGTAGTCTCATCATTCTTAAAATCCTTATGCTTTTCCTTATCATATTTAGAAGTTTAATCTGATATTGATTTTTGTGTATAGCATGACATATGCACATAATTTATTTTTCCTTATTTATAACTAATACTATGGCACCACTTATTGAATTCTCCACATTGTCTCTATTGATTAGCAATGACATTTGTTATATATGAAGTTTGTGGTGATGTGTGGTTCTGTGTCTAGGCTTACTATTCTGTTCCTCTGGGGTTTTTTCCTTCTGAGGACACACAATATTGTCTCAATTATTATTGCTTTATAATAAGCATTGCTTCTGATTGGGTAAATCCTCTCATCCTGGCTTTTTTTTTTTTTCCAAATTTGTTTTGGCTGTTCTTGTCCATTGGTTGCTACATATACATTTTCAAACCAGTTTGTCAAGTTGCATAACAACCTTGGGTATGATTTTGAAAGGAGCTTGCGTTAAATATATCGGTTAGGATTAGCACAAATCCTCTGTACTGGAACACCTGGCTGGTTTAGTTGGTAGAACTTATAACTCTTGATATCAAGGTCATGAGTTCAACTCCATGTTGTGGGTAGAGTTTAATTAAAAATAAAATTAACAGCTTTACTATATCAGAGACGACACTCTTTTTTGTTATTTCTTTAGTATCTTCCAATAAAGTATTCTTAATTAATTAATATTAATATTAATGCATATTAAGTGTATATTTATTATAATAATATATTATATAATAATATATATTAAAGACTATATATACTCATATCCAGTTGCTGTGCTTTTATCTGATTAAATCAAATACATTTTGGTGGATTCTTTTTTTTAAACATTTTTAAATATGATGATTTGGTTAATTTTTTTTTGGTTAATTTTTTAATGTTTATTTATTTTGAGAGAGAGAGTGCATGTGCAAATGGGGGAGGAGCAGAGAGAGAAGAAGAGAGAGAATCCCAAGCAGACTCCATGCTGTCAGTGCCGAGTCCAACGTAGGGCTCAATCCCATAAACCACAAGATCATGTTCTGAGCCAGAAATCAAGAGTTGGACACTCAACCGATGAGTCTCCCAGGTACTCCACAATTTGTTTAATTTTCTCTTTATGTCTTTCATTTGTCTCATTGCACTACTATGGTTTTCTCTATGTTATTCAATATATTAATGATAGTGGGCAGAGTGGTTTCAATCCTGATTTCAATGTGAATTAATCTGATATTTCACTATCAGGTGTGGTAAATTTCTGTAAGCTTTTGGTAGATTCCTTTTATCAGGAAAGAAGTTTTCTTCTATTTCTAAGTTGCTATGAATTGTGATTATAAATGTTGAATTTCGCTAATGCTTTTTCTCCATTTAATGAGATGATCACATAACTTTTTTTCCTTCAATATATTAACATGCTAAACTCTATTAGTAAACTTCCCAATACTAAAGTTTCTCTTGAATTCCTCTCTGGGATTAATTCACAATGAATAAAATTTAAATACATTGCTAATTCAGTTTCTTAATACTTTCCCAATGATTTTTGCCTCTACGACGCATGAAAGGCCAAATTTCCATTCTTGTTCTGTCCTTCACTGGTTTTCATATAAAATTTTTCCTATTTTTTGCTTTCTGTATATCTTGATATTTATATTTCTCTTTTTTCACTATTTTGTAACCAAAAAAACCTTCTATTGTTTTTTCCTCCCCACTGACTTACAGAGTATAAATTCTCTTTCTCTTTTTTATTATAATAAATATTACATATAGCTATGATTAACTCTTATTATGTAATTGTCCACTTATTTTGCTATATCTTCTTTTCCTGCTCTGAGTTAGACATTAATATTATCATTTTATGCAGTTTTTAAAGGAAAATTTATCCTCTTTATTTTTATCAGTTTCTTCATCATGATTCCTTCCCTTATCTGGAACCATTTTTGTGGAACTGTTTTCCTTTTTTTGAAATATATTTTGGAATTTCATTTATTGAGGGTTTGTTGGAGAATAAGTTTATTTTTGGTTATTGTTCTAAAATGTTTTTATTTCGTAGACATTCCTGAATAGTAGTTTATCTGTGTATGTAATTAGAAGTTGGATTTAATCTGTATCAGTACTTTGAAAATTTTCTGGTTTCCATTGTGAAATTGAGAAGTCTGCAGTGAATCTAATTGTTATTTCTTTGTAGGTAATCCTTTTCTCTTGCTATGTTGTAAAAGAATATTTCTTTATTTATTCTGATTATGAGATTTGTCTTTTATTAATTTTAAAAATTTGTTAACTATTATTTCTCCAAATATTTCCTCTTCCTTTTTCTATTTGCTTCTTTCTTTTGGAACACCATATAAATCCATATATATAAATGTGTGTATGTATATATGTATGTATGTAATATACATACCACACACATATATATGTACATGTGTATATATTCATATATATCTATAGTTTTTTATTTTATCCTTCATGTGTCTTAATTTCTCTCATATTCATTCTTTATTTTTGTGTAAAATCTTTTAGAAACTTAATTTGGATCTGTCTTCCAGTTCCCCAATTTTTCTTATAAAGCTACATCTAAACTGTTATTTAAACCACATTGGATGCTTAAATTTAATGATTACATTTTTTCTACAACTTCTTTATTTTTCAAATCTGACAATATTTGTAAGCAAAATGTCTGGTAAATTGCTTAGTTTTTATTTCTTTCTACTTCTTCAGGCATTTAAATATTTTAATTTTGTGAGTTTTATAATTCTGAGGTGTAAGTTCCCATCTTTAGCCTAGTTTTATATGCTTGTTTTTATAGACTTCAGAGACCTTTAAAATTTAAAATTAAGCCCTTTAGGTAGAATGTTTTGCCAGGTACCCAGTAGTCTGCCAGTGGGGACAGCTTGTAAATTTATTTCTCAATATGGCACTTCCTATGCCACATTAGTGGTTTAACCTAAATTCCTAAGACTACTCACCTCACTCATAACACAAGTTAAGAGAGATACAGTTTCTGACTGTAAAATTCTGCTCATTTATCATTTTACAGAAAGCATAGTCTTCCAAAGGCCACAGTTTTGTGTGAGAGAGGGAGGGCAGGACTCCATTTTAACTTTCCATCTGAAATGATTCCAAGAGTTATTTTTTTTTTCTCTTGTCTTTAAAACCCAACCTCTTGATAACCCAAATCAGCAAATACCTTAGGAGCTATTTCAACTCACCATTGTGAAGCACAAAAAATAGGCCTGGAGAGAACAAGCATTAAATATAAATATATGCTAAAAAATAATAGAAAATGTAACATAGGAAATGATTAGTGGGACCAGGAATGTTTAATTTGGAGAAGCTTTGACATTTTGATGGGGTTGAGGATGAATCAGCAGATCATCTGGTAGCTCTCTTTACTCATTTCAAATATTTGAATGGTAGAGAAGTTCAAATAGCTTTGCTCTGTATGACTTAAATGAACAGTATTAATGTTGATCCATTAATAAACATAGAAGCCACTGTTGTCTGGCAGTAGAAAATTTAAAGAATTGAAATACTATCATATGATTTGTTTTGTTGTTTACAAACATTAAAGGTCACAGACATAGTATACTCATTTTTCAAAAATCTAAATCATAAGCCTTTAAAAGTAATATTTATAAGTTTTTGAAACATGATTATTGGCTCCACAACATTTTATAATGTAGAAATGGCATGATTTATTTAATCATTCTCTTATAGAGCTAATTTTTGCTTTTAAGAGCACTGTAAAAAGCATCCATGCTATCTTTTTAAAAGATCTCTGATAAGTTTCTTAGGTAAATTGCTAAAAGTGTCCAATGGTCATGAATAAGTTTTAAAGGCATATGATATTTGCTTCCAACTTGTTTTCTGGAAAGATTAGACCAATTTACACTTCACCAGCAGTACATGATCATGTTTGTCTCATTTCTGTAATTTCTTTTGTAGGTGCATTTACTATAATATTATGTTACTTTTTGTATTTTTTGTATTTACTATAATTTTTAAAACAGGTTTTCATGTTTGCAATCTGTGATACTTAAACTACAAGTGTTGCCCATAAAATGTATACTATATTTGTGTTGTAATCATAAATAGTTGCCAAATTGATGGATATACAGATATTATTGTTATTAGTTATAATAACTAATGTCATCTCCTCCTTCTGCTACTTCTGTTGAACTGCCCCTGGTTTTTTGTTTTTGTTTTTGTTTTTTGCCTAGAGGAGTCTACTAATAGTTCCATATGGGATATGATTGAAACCTGTGGGGTTTTAGATACCAACTATAATTAACTTTTGCAGCAGAAGACATAGAATCTAAAAGTAAATCCATTTTAGATTCTTTCTCATAAGACATTTTATCTTCCTACAGCAGCATGAAGTCCTTGATATCTTAAAAATGGTGCTTCTTGGGGTGCCTGGGTGGCTCAGTCGGTTGAGTGTCCGACTTTGGCTCAGGTCATGATCTCACAGTTAGTGGGTTTGAGCCCTGCGTCAGGCTCTGTGCTGACAGCTAGCTCAGAGCCTGGAGCCTGCTTCCGATTCTGTATCTCCCTCTCTCTCTGACTCTCCCCTGATCTCGCTATCTCTGTCTCTCAAAAATAAATAAAAAACATTTAAAAAAAAATGGTGCTTCTTAAAGGTCAGAGACTATAGTCTTGAGAACTTAAATATTTTTATTTTTTTTAATTAGAAGGTATTGAGGTTTAAGTTTTGCTTAATACAAAAATATTTTGTTAAGAGTGGTAGGAAAATGTATTTCAATAAGTTATTTGAGTAAATAAATCAGTGATCCAGTGATTCATTGCTATTCCACACTTAAATATACTATGCAGACTTTCCCTGGGCAGAGAGAGTTGTGATTATGTGATAAAATTATCACATGAGATCAAAAGTGAGCATTAATTGACATGGCTGAATCAACCTCATTCACTGTACCTTGAAGCAAACTTAAACCAACTCCTTATATTACACAAAGCACCTTCATTTAAGTTTTCTTTTATTTTCTTTCTTTTTTTTTTCTTTTAGAATGAAAGTTGTCCTCTGTCAGGGTATCAGCAGTCAATCTAGGTAGGGGAGTTGATTTAGATAACAGGTGTCCTTCCTCTTATCCCTCAAGGGACATTGCATAAGCAGCTACTGACTGCTTCTCAAACAAGTACTATGTGGCCTCTTGACCTATGTGGCTAAATCATATTTGGACACGCAAGCCGTAAGCCACTAGAACTCATTTACTTTTAGAATACAGCTCAGAAATCAATATGATGAAACATGGGTGCTTTTATCTCATCATTTATATTTTAGAAATGCTTCTTGTGAAATCTTTAAAAATTGAAATTCAGGAAAGAAAATGTTGTAAAAGGAAAAAAGCCATATTTGTGGGGAAAATATGTCTGTGCTATCTGCCTTTAAATTAATCATCAACTGTTGTTGTCTAGGTAAATGTAGCAAAAACTTACATGTTAAAAGACAGCAAGACGCCAACAGAAAAATATAATTGCCACCTACTTTGAAAATTAGTTAAGTGAAATATTATCCTATATGATCTTTCAGAAGCCTGAAGTTCAGGGCCTTTTGTTTTTTAGCCTCCAAGGCTTTAACTCAAGTTACATGGCTGTATAACTGGGGTTCTTAACCACTGTGAAATGGTACTGCCACTTCTCCTCGGTCCCTCTTGCCTGGTTTATAGTGGCTCATGATTCCACTCTCTTTCTTTCCTCTTTCTGGCACAATCTCTGCTGATCCTGTTCTCCCACACAGAGAAGTCTCTTATCTTTTCATTATCCATTGAATGCTACACTGTCAAACTAATGCCAAGTTGTGCCCTGAACATTTTACTTAATATGTATACACAAACTTCCCTTTCCGTCTTGTGTCTGTCACAGACCATTGCATTTAGAATGATATTCAGATTGTGTATTTTGTTTGCTTTTCAATCTTGATTGTTCTAAGTGTATTTATGAATCATTTTATTAAATTCATAACATTTTGTACACATCTGGATATTGTAGGCCCTTAATAAATATTTGTTGCCTAAGAAATAGATCACCATAGTTCATTCTAAAGTATGTACATTTGGGGGGCACCTGGGTGGCTCAGTCAATTAAGTGTTCAGCTGCAGCTCAGGTCATGATCTTGTGACTCATGAGTTTGAGCCTGGCATCAGGCTCTGTGCTGATAGCTCAGAGCCCAGAGCCTGCTTCAGATTCTGTGTCTCCCTCTCTCTCTGTCCTTCCCCTGCCTGCGCTCTCTCTTTCAAAAATAAATAAATATTAAAAATTAAAATATGTATATTTTGCAATGATGAAGGAGTTGATAAAAAGTTACAAATGGGATAATAATGACAACATAAACATAATTTTCTCTCCTGGCGACTGGCAACCTTTTAGAATTATTTTTAGCGAAGACTAAATAAAAGATGGTAATGTATTCTCTTTGGGTCTAATTTTCCCAAGGATGGATAAGTGTGAAAATACAAGTGGGAATGGTAGGCAGAGAAAGGAGAGTTCCATGCTACCTGTAGTGTTAAATACATGTGTGTCAGAAAAACACAACAGAGCATACCTCCCCTGGGAAGCAAGTTGACCATACAGGTATCTGCCATCTCTTTGGAGATTGAGCCTCTGTCACAGGGAACTTTGTATCCCCAGAGCTGAAGATGACTTCTCTATTACAAAATACTTATTTCTGATTGAACTAAACTGATCTTGTTCTTAGTGTTGAGGCAACAACTATTTCTCCTACCTGGCACATTAATTTTGAGGGTATTTTTTAAAGTCTTTACTTAAATTCCAGTTAGTTAACATCCAGTGTAATATTGCTTTCAAGTGTACACTAAAGAAATTCAGCCCTTCCATGTATCACCCAGTGCTCATCCTCACAAGTACTCCTTAGTCCCCATCATCTATTTCCTCACACCCCCAACCTCCTCCCCTTTGTTAACCCCCAGTTTGTTCTTCATAGTTAAGAATATGTTTCTTGGTTTGCCTCTCTCTTTCCCTTCTTTTTCCCCTTTGCTCATTTGCTTTGTTTCTTAAATTTCACTTAAATAAGTGAAATCGTATGATATTTTTCTTTCTCTGACTGACTTATTTCACTTAGCATTATATTTCAAAGCTGTAATAATCAAAACAGTATGGTACTGACACAAAAAAATAGACATATACAGATCAATGGAATAGAATAGAAAAGTCATAATTGACCCATAATTTATAGTCAATTAATCTTCAATAAAGCAGGAAAGAATATGCAATGGGAAAAAGACAATCTCTTCAACAAATGGTGTTGCGAAAACTGGACAGCAACATGCAAGAGAATGAAACTGGTGACTTTCTTACACCTTCCTCCCAAATAAATTCAAAATGTATTAGAGGCCTAAACGTGAGACCTGAGACTATAAAAACCCCAGAAGAGAACCCAAGCAGTAACTTCTTTGACGTTGGCAGTATTAGCTTTTTTTCTAGATACAGTGCCTGGGGCAAGGGAAAGAAAAAAAAATAAGCTATTAGGACTACTTCAAAATAAAAAGTTTCTGCACAGAGAGGAAAACAATCAACAAAACAAAAATCAATCTATGGAATGGGAGAAGATATTTGGAAATGAGATATCCAATAAAGAATTAATATCCAAAATATATAAAGAATATACAACTCAATGCCCAAAACTCAAATAATTTTAAAATGGGCAGAAGGCAAGGGCAGACATTCTTCTAAAGAAGACATACAAATGGCCAACAGACACAAGAAAAGATGTTCAACATCATTCATTATCAGGGAAATGCAAATCAAATCTGTGAAATGCCACCTCACACCTTTCAGAATGGCTAAAATCAAAAACACAAGAAACAACAGGTGATGACAAGGATGTGAAGAAAGGGGAATGCACTGTTCATGGGCATGCAAACAGGTGCAGCCACTCTGGAAAACAGTATGAAGTTTCCTCAAAAAACTAAAAATGGGTTTACTACATAATCCAGTAATTCCACTACTGGGTATTTACCAAAAGAATATAAAAATACTAATTTGAAAAGTTATATGTACCTCTCTATTTATTGCAATATTATTTACAATAGCCAAATTATGGAAGCAAATTAAATATTCATCAACAGATGAATAGATACAGAAGAAGTGATAGACAGATAGATAGATAGATCGATCTATATATCTATATCTATATCCAGGTATGTAATAGGATATTACTCAGCCATAAAGAGTATAAAATCTTGCCATTTGCAACAACATGGATGGATCCAGAGTGTATAATACTAAGTGAAATAAGTTAATCAGAGAAATACTATTTTGTTCATACTCACTCAAACAATGTATTGTTTCACTATCTGTGCAATTTAAGAAACAAATTAAATAAACGAACAAAAAAACCAAGACAAAAATTCCCAAACCAGGTATAAGGAACAAACTGATGGTCACCAGATTAGGGGTGGGCAGGTGAGAGAGGTCAAGGGAATTAAGAGTACACGTATCACAGGGCACCTCAGTGGCTCAGTTGGTTAAGCATCAGACTTCAGCTCAGGTCAGGATCTTAAGGTTTGTGAGTTTGAGCCCTGTGCTGGGCTCTGTGCTGACAGCTCAGAGTCTGGAGCCTCTTTCAGATTCTGTGTCTTCCCCTCTCTCTGCCCCTACCATGCTTGTGGTCTCTCTCTGTCTCTCAATAATAAATAAAAATGTTAAAAAATTAAAAAAGAGTAGATTTATCATGATGAGCACTGAGTAATGTATAGAACTGTTAAATCACTATATTGTACACCTGAAACTAATATATCATTGTATGTTAATTATACTGGAATTAAACACACACACACACACACACACACACACACACACAATGTGTCTCTGTTAGACTATTAATGTTTAGAGGGTAAGGTTCGTCTTTTTGTGTCTATTAGTATCACAAGATACTTCTTAAATGTTAGTTTCGTAAAAGGATGGAACTATGCATGTATTAGTAAATGAAACCAAACTCCATAATGGGCTGAGATATGTGATAAACACTCCTTGAGGAGAATCAGTGGTGTGCTGGAGTTTATGAGAGCCAATTGATTACTATTCAGCAGTTCTATGAGCTAGTTGATATCATACTAATATCTGGAAAATGCCCATGATTGAAATAATGTACAAAATGGAAATCAGCAAATATTACAATCAGGGTGTTCATTTTTGTCTCTTCACCCACCAACCAAAAACCACTTGTAAACATTTACCAACACTCACATTCAGAACCCTTATCCTTAGTTTAGATATTTACATATGTTATATCTTGGAAGAAAGAGACATTTACGCATAGACAAGGAAGGATCCAGTCACTCCATGGCTATTTTAACACAGACCCTAATCACTCACAGACAAAAACCTCACTGATGCCTTTCAGCCAAGCCCACGATGCAATATTACTGATTCTAATACTTTAGAAACTGCATTAACTACTAGATGCCTTCCAACAGACAACTGGTTTCCCACAGACTGAGAGGTTCAGATGCGGAGGGTCCTCCCTTCTTTTTCACACAGAGGAAGGTATCAGAGGGAATACTTTGTTGAGTCAGCTGTTTATAGTTTCTTTCAAGTTACATTATTTGTTATTTTGTTAGTCTACACTTTATTTTCTTCATTTTTAATGTTTGAAACTCAGCTTCTGAGTAAAGTCATGATCAATATGGGTTCAGAATGAATCTAGCCTTATAAAACAAAGGAATCAACTTAGGTTTAAGATTTATTAGAAGAAAATTGTAAGACAGTATAAATGGGAGCCTTAAAATAAAGATAAAATAGGAGCACCTGGGTGACTCAGTCAGTTAAACATCTGACTTTGGCTCAGGTCATGAACTCATAGCTCATGAGTTTGAGCCCCACATTGGGCTCTGTGCTGACAGCTCAGAGCCTGGAGCCTGCTTCAGATTCTGTGTCTCCCTCTCTCTCTCTGATCCTCCCCTGCTCATATACTCTTCCTCTCTCTCTCTCTCCCCCTCCCTCAAAAACAAATAAACATTTTAAAAAATGAATAAAGATAGAATAGTAGTTATATGGTAGCAATGCAGAATGAATTTAGCCCAGTGTAACACGATAAGGATGACAAAGTGTCTAGCTCACTAACTGCTTTATTCAACAGTATTGGCACAACTAGTAAGTGTCAGGCTTTGTGCTACGTGCATGAGATTTATTGGTGTGCAAATCAGTAATGTTCCATTTCTTCATGAAGCTTACAGTCTAGTGGGGGATCTGATAGTGAAACAAAATATTCTGATAGAATAGTACACAATGACTGACTCAAGTTTTCACCAAAAAATAGAGAATGTTAATCCTACCATGCAGCCTCCAAGGAATGTATCTTTCTTTAACTTCAAGTTATCTCATTTGTAACATCATACATAAGTTCTTTTGGCTGGGAACGGAAGGAATCAATTCTGCCTAGCATAAACAAACCAGGGAATTTGTTGGAAGACAATGAACATATCTCAGAAAATCAAATGGAAAGATCAGAATACAAGAAAGGAAAGAAGGCAGCTCCAGGAATCTAGTAGCAGTAGACTGTTAATGATTTTGTCCAAATCTTCTCTGTCATTTGAAGCATTCAGCTGGGGGTGCCTGTGTGGCTCATCAGATTAAGTTTCTGACTCTTGATTTTGGCTCAGGTCATGATTTCACAGTTTATGGATTCAAGTCCCAGGTCAGGCTCTGCACTAATAGCATAGAGTCTGCTTGGAATTCTCTCTCTCTCCTTCTCTCTGCCCCTCCTTGCTCTTGCTTGTGAACTTGTACATGCATGTGCTCTCTCTCTCTCTCTCTCTCTCTGGTAAATAAACTGAGGGAAAAAGAAAAAGAGAGAGAGGGGGGGGGAAGGAAGGAAGGAAGGAAGGAAGGAAGGAAGAAAAAAAGGAAGGATTCAGCACAACTCCCAGACTCTTCTCCCTTCTTCTGATTGACGAGTTGTCTTGTACCAGTCCCAGCCTATCAATAACCAATGTGTGGCTGGACCAGCCCTGTATTTCTTACTATGTCTGCAAGATGCTCTTCAATAATAACCATCAGGAAACTTTGGGGGAAAGAAGTGTTTATTACTCACAAGTCCTGGAAAGCACATGATATGCCTGAGGGGCCACACAGTGAAGTTGTGGTGAAAGAGGGAGAGACATTATGTAAGAGAGATGTGGGGAGAGAGAAGCCCTGGGGTTCTGGTTCAAGGATGGAGCCCTAAGATTTCACTGGATCACTCTTTATTGGGAAAAATAAAAGTTAGTAGCAGCAAATTTAAAGCATGCAGAAAGAATAAAAACAAGCCAGTGGCCTACCTGGTCAGTTATTGAAGTCAACCAAGATCTCTAAAACAAAGGAGGCTCAGTTTGGGTAGGTGGCCTGACTAATTATCTAGTTGTGTAGCTGGAGATATGTTCATTTGAGATAGCCATCTTTGAATGGGATGCCTCTTTGAAGTGGATGCTTCCTCAATCAAAGCTTAAGTCACACACGTACATTACAAAAAAGAAAAATAAAGGGTTTACATTACAATCTACCTTGTGATGCCACAGCTTCATAATTCATGATTAGAACACTAACTGCCTGGGGAGCTGACATACTAAATGCAACTTGCACTTGATGCAACCCAGAAATTGCACATTTAAGCCAATGTAGAGTAGCAAATCCTGTAATAATGCTGGAGGCAACAGGCTGAAATCCGGTCCATAGCCATAAAATGACCTCAGGGACCTTAAGAAATCTGTTCAAGGATTTGGGTAATGTCATAAAATATTTTAATACCCTGGGACACCTAGTGTGAGGTTTGAACCTGTCCTGAATTGGTAGATTGCTTGTCTAAGGAACAACTAAGGGAACCAATCTCTTGGTTCTGAGAATACACCAGTTCAATTAAAGAATTGTGTCCCATTTCAGGAAGTGACAATGCAGATGACATTCCCAAGTTAGGCCTATATGGTGTAAGGATTTATATCAGATATTTAATAAGAGGCATCAAGTATTAATGAAAGTTTCTATGGAGAGGTGCCTGAATGACTCAGTAGTTTGAGTGTCTGACTTCAGCTCAGGTTATGATCTCATGGTTGGTGAGTTTGAACCCCACATCCGGCTCGCAGCTGTCAGCACAGAGCCTGGTTCAGATCCTCTGTCTTTTTCTCTCTCTCTGCCCCTCCCCTGTGGTTCTCTCTCTCTCTCTCTCTCTCTCTCTCTGTCAAAATAGGTAAATAAACTTTAAAAGCAGAGTTTCTATGGAAACAAACAAACAAAAAACCAAAGGTTGGTGACTGGAGCACATTATAATCCCAGTTTCTATGTTCTGAAGGCAGCCTGTTTGTAAGCCTGCATGTGGGGTGAAAGAAGGCAGTGGCAATCTGATAGACTTTCTCGGTTGACCATTTGAACGTCTCTGGTGATCCTTCTGAGTGGCCCACATAGCAAGAGGCATGAAGACTGCCCACATACACATGAGCTGATCTGGTGATTACTCTGATGTTTCTATCAGGTTGTTTACTTGCATGGCTTCAGGAAAAGGGCAGTGTTAGTTCTTAATTATTCCAAGTCAGAAGGTGGGAGAAAAGAATGGAAACGTTAGTTTGGGGAGTGATGGCCAGATATTGGAGGAAATTAGAAGAATTTAGCATTCAGTTTCGTTTACAAGTAAAAAATAAAACCTCAAAGACAATTAAGACAGACTAGAATCTGATCTCCACTAGGGTGTTCTATAGTTTCCATTGCCACATAATTTTTTCTCTCAGTAGTCATCCCCACTTTTATCTATCAAAGAAGCTACACCAAGAACTGGTCTGTAATACCTAAAGATTTGGATGAATTCCTCTCTTTTCAAGGTCTCCAAAATATCCTGAGGTTCCTGGGCTTGCCAGGAACTCACTTTCCTTACACATCTGACAAGGCTGCCAGGAACCCTGTAAATAAGGTCCCGGTTGACTTTTCCAGGTGGCTTTTCTGGGCTCCATGAAACCAACCTTAGATTCGTAAAGTTATCTGGTCATATCTGAGTCTATGCACATTTTTCTCAAATACAACATTATATTTCAAACCCTTGTAAATTTAACCAATGTTTCCAATTATATTCTGTTACAGGAGAACAGATTCTTATTAAACTTATGCAAATAACTATACTGTTATTAAAATGATACTCATTGAGAGTTTTTGAATTCTGGAGGAATCAGTTAGGGAGAAAAAGTAGTGGTTTCATCTTTGTTCACAAAGATATGCTTTACCAAATTGCTGTAAGTTATAGATAATTTAAAAGAAATTCAAAAGACAAAACATGAAAAAATCAATAATTTTTCAAACAAAAAGTCATAAAAAGTATAATCATCCTTATCAGTTCATTAACTCGCATTTAGTTAAGTTTGTTGATCTTGATCTTTTTTTAGTACTTTTATTAAGTCATCAGTTTTTCTGTTTGTGTCCTGTAAATTCATACCTAGTTTACTAGTATGACCTGAAAATTATAAGAAACCTGTACTTGTGAGAGTTCCTTCCATAAATCTTCTTGAAAATAAGCCTTTTTGGTAAAGCACTGTGAATGACAAAAGACTTAACAATATCTATCGTTAAAGATCTCACAAGGGTTCTTTATAATGCAACTTACAAGGAAATTCAGTTATTTCTTTGAGCCACAACATTTTAAGATAATAACTAAAACTAGGACTGACAACATTACATATCAGATATTTAGAAATTTCATATAATTTCCAAAAGACTTATACTGATAACATTCATGCAAGGATATCTATAAAGAAAGTTTTACTTCATTAGAAAAATGGTTATTTTTGACGTAGAGGGTGTCAGCAAGGGAGGGGCAGAAACAGAGGGGGAAGAAGGGGTCTGAAGTGGGCTTTGTGCTGACAATAGTAAGCCCAATGTGGGGCTCAGACTCACAAACTGTGATATCATGACCTGAGCCAAAGTTGGACACTCGGCCAACCGAGCCACCCAGATATCCCTGTATTTTTTAAAAAAAATTTTAATGGTTTATTTATTTTTGATACAGAGAAAGACAGAGCATGAGAGGGGAGGGGCAGAGAGAGAAGGAGACACAGAACCAGAAGCAGGCTCTAGGCTCTGAGCTAGCTGTCAGCACAGAGCCTGACGCGTGGCTCGAACCCACAAACGTGAGATCTGACCTGAGCCGAAGTCGGAGGCTTAACTGACTGAGCCACCCAGGGGCCCCTGTATTATTTTTTATAAGTAACAATGCTTCCCATGTAATTTAAGATATTGAATAAGACTAATTAGTTTAATGTCTCTCTTTTTGTAAGGAAATAGAACAAATCTTTTGAGATGTTCTAGAAACTCTGGAAAATCCCAAAGGTAGTTCCAATAGCATAGTTCAAGAAGATTTCATTTAGAATTTGAAATATTGGGAAGTTTGAAAAAAAAAAAGGCTTTAAAACACTTTATTAAACCGACACTCAGTTATCTGTTCAAAGTGATAATTAAAGATTTTGCAGGCAAATACAGAAAGTTACATAGTTGTAAAACAAACAACTTTAGCTCTTAATAGGGAAGACTCAGTTTTCATAAGTAAACCTGATAAAGATAGTGATGCACAAGGAGTTATTTTGATAGAACAGAATCTTTGGTTTTGAGGCAATTCACTTGAAAGGTAAATGAAAACGATTTACATTTTATCAGTATCAGAAGCATAGAGGGCCAATAATGATTTGAACCCAAAGAAATGACCAAGGCAGGCAGTTTTGTACCTTTCAGACAAAGGGACAGTAGATTTGTGAGAAATTTACAGAACAAGGAAAACGTGTGTTTGGGAGCTTTGATTAGTAAGCAATTTCAAATGGAATTTGGGCTAAGGCAGTTGATTGGTAAAAATGTAAGAAGGGCCGGAGGCCCGCTCAGGCGGGTCCAGGGCTCCCAGAAAGGGTAGCGGCGGATGAGAGCAATGAAGAGACACTCACGCAGCGCAGTTTCTTAATTGGTCCAGCCTGACATTCTTATCCTCTATATTTCTTCTTTCTATCTCCTATATCACCAGGTTTTGGGCCTTTATTTATAGACTTATGACATCAAAAGGTGGAATTTTTACAAATAATTCTCAGTGATAAAGATGCTTTGAAGAGTGCAGAAACAGGTTTTACAGAGGCATATCTTCAAAAACTATTCTAATTACAATGAGGTAACTTACTTACACATCAGAGGATAACAGGATATTCTCAGTGAAAAGCTGATAACATACACATTTGTTTGAACCGGTAGTAAATCTTACAAGTAAGAAGATAGCAGGATGTTTTCAGTGAGAGGCAGATAGCAAACACATTTTATAACAATAACGCTAAGATTCAGGCATAAACAGGGCTAGGAGGCATTCTGTCTGGCTCAGGAGAGGGAGAATGTATTCACGACGGTTAGTAAGTAAACCTTCTGTCAACCTTGTTGTTTGATGTTGAAGGTGTAAGCGCCATAGGCGCCCCTAGACCAGCCGGCCTTTGCATATGAGTTTAAGTTGTAACTACTCTCACCCATCCTCATAATGGGCACCAAATTAGCATATGTATGCGCAGTAACTTGTGCCTGGCTCTTGTTTGTTTCTATTTCCTAAGTTAGGCTTTCTCTCTGGGCCAAGATAAACATTATCTTTGTGTTCTTCAACCCCCTTTATTTCCATGTCTTAAGTTTGTGAAGCTCAATAGAAGAGCCTTTTGACAAACATCTGCAGTGCCTTGCTTAACTTCCTCTTCATAGAGGTGGGAATATGCTTCCTCCCATGAGGCTTCTGGGGAATATCGGTCTGATTTGGAACATCGTGAGGCCTAATCAATAGCAACAGGCTTAATTTTACATGAGCAATTGTTTACAGAAGGAGATGCCAGCTTCCGCCCCTGTGGCAGGAGCCATGCTATGTCTACCATTTCTTTACTGTGACCGTGTCATCCAGCAAGGCCGGTGCGGCTCCCAGCAAAGCATTCTCAGCTTTAAAGTCCATCTTCGATGATAACAAGACATCTCTTTATTTCTTACTACACGGAGGATACCTTTTACATGGGAGATTTAGTTCTTACTTTCCGGGGGACAAAGGAAGATGCCAAAGGAAGGCCTTTTTGCATAGGTTGTCTCTTAAGTAACTTTTATTTAGAATAAGTGTTGAGGAGGAAGAATTTCCTCTCCCTTCCATGTCCTTCTAGTGGGGCTAAGAACCATATAGACATGAGACAGATTAACAGGAGAAAATCAAATGTAAGTTTACGAACAGGGAATCCACATATATGTTGAAAATTCCAAAGACAGTGGAGCAACTGGAAGCTTATTTGAGCTAAGGAGAAGGGTGGGCGTCTGAGGATACAAAGGGAAGAAAGCTCATTAGTAAGAAGGTAAAATGAGATGTTTGGAAAACAGTTTGCCCTATTATGCAGATAAGTTCCTTAGGTAAAGGAGAATCTCTGTTGATAGTTCTCTCCTGTACATGCAGGCAGCTGGAGTGGGGGTAGGGGAGGTAAAGACCTTTTTTATGAATCTGCTGTGTTCAGGTTGTTTTCAACTCAAAATAACATTCATGACAAAGTGGCCCAGGGCAAAGTGGCACATTTTAGGGCAGCCTGACCTTGGCCACTGATGAAGTTTTGGTGTGATGGTGGGGTGGTTCAGAGCTGATGGCCAAGAAAGAATTCTTGAAGGTGTTTCTGGTGCAAAAAGGTGATTTTATTAAAGCATGGGGACAGAATTCATGGGAAGAAGAGCTGTACTGGGGTTGTGACGAGTAACTCATTATATACCATCAGGTTGGGTGGGGATCAAGGATGGAGTAAATCTCTAAGGCATTTTGGAAGCACAATTTCCAGGACCTTGAGGGGCTAGCTGTTGTTAGGACAATGCCATTTATTAGGGTTTAGTAAAACCTCAGTCATGAAGCCCTTCAGGTGTATATCAGGGGCCATAAGCTTGGGGTACGATGGCCAGCATATATCTTGGGGGAGCTGAGATAAAGAGTTTCCAAAGGAATTTTTATATGTTAAAGGGTTGAGAAAATAGGTAAAGTTATGCACCATAAAAATGGACAGTGGGATTAACATAAGCTCTAGTTCCTAGTTTAGAGGCTCCTTTCAGATTCTTCCTGCCCTGCTTACCACGCACGCCAAATTACTACTAACGCGGAAGGTGGAAGTAACAGGCGACAAATTGTCTCCCATGCTTAAGCTCTGGACTCAAATCTCTGGAGAAGGATCTCCTCTGAGTCCCCTGGTGTAAAATAAAACTCCAATCCACCAAGATCTTCCAGTGCCACCTGGTTTTTCCGCCAGCGATCCAGCCTGGTTCTGTAACAAAACTAAACTTACAGATTCCTGAGGGGTCAGGATAATGTTAAGCTAAGATTCTCTTTTGGCCCTAGCAAAGTGCCATCATCTAAGCAGTTAAGCTCCTAGAGGGAGGTCTCTCTGCCAGGTTCAAGGACTTGTCAATGGACTATAGGCAGTAAGGGGATTTAATTTTCTATTTGCCGTAGTTGTCCACATTACCATGGCAAGCACTCAAACCCCTTTCCTTTGCTCTTGGGTAGCCAGGGTGTCTGAGGAATATTACACATATTCCTACTGGGCGGGGGTGGGGGTGGGGTGCTGTCAGTCTGTATTTTGCCCTCAGCTTGCCCCATGCTCCCTCATCAGCCACCACAGTCAACAATCATAAACTGTTGCACTAACATGCTTTAGATTGGCAAATTTATGAACACAATTCATAACTTCTAGAAGTGCACATCCTCATAGAACAATTTGCCAATATTGCATAGACAGTCTTACAAACAGACCCAAATATCTTTAGTTCCACAGGAATAAGAGATCAACTTAGACTCGTTTAGTTATTGATGTTTCAGTATTTTATTTTATTTAGAGATGATCTAGATAGTAAGTTTTTATCATTCAACTTAACTCAGCAGAACGCTAAGGGTTTAAGTTACCAGAGAGATTTGGAAAACAATTTCAGTAGACGTAGCATAAAATATAATTGTTGAAAATTTCACTTAAAAACATTTATCCCACTTACATTTATTTACTTGTTTCTAAACTCTCATCTAGATTATTTATAAAACTTTTTATGAGACATTAAAATAGCCAAAATTTTATAACAGATGTCCATGAGCTTATTTGACTAATAAACCCATGTAGAATAAAAATTTATGTCTGTATTATATTTGATGCTGATAAGTCTGAATTCATGTCTATTTTAATTAAACCAACAAACTTACTAACTTGTATTTACCAAAGGTGATCTCAGACAACATGAATATGAAACACATTTGCTTTAGTTTCTATTACATTTCCAAGAGTTTAGAAATATCTAATTTGATAAGTACTTCTTTTTTCTTAAGCCAATTAAGTAGTACTTTTTCATAAATTAGTTTTGGCAATGCCATCCAAAGGTAAAGAAGGAAAATAAAAAAGCACGTATACATCATGAAATTTTGGGGTAATGGTGGGGTGGTCTGGAGCTGATGTCCAGGAAAGAATTCTTGGTCTTTGGTGCAAAAAGGTGATTTTGTTAAAGCATGGGAACAGAATCCATGGGCAGAAAGAGCTGCACTGGGGTTGTGAAGAGTGATTGTTTTTTTTTTTTTTAATGTTTTTTATTTTTATTTTTGATACAGAGAGAGATAGAGCATGAGAGGGGGAGGGGCAGAGAGAGAAAGAGACACAGAACCGGAAGCAGGCTCCAGGCTCTGAGCTAGCTGTCAGCACAGAGCCTGACGCGGGGCTCGAACCCACGAACGTGAGATCTGACCTGAGCTGAAGTCGGCGGCTCAACCGACTGAGCCACCCAGGGGCCCCTGACTGGTTTTATACTATGAAGCTGGGGAGGTAAAGTCAAAAGGAAGGTCTCCAGAGGGAATCTGATATGCTAAAGCGGACTCCTAAGATACCTGAGGCCTTGCTGTTGTCAAGCTAAGGTTGTTTTTCCCTCTAGCAAAGCATTAACATTAGGATGGTAAGAGGTTTCTGAAGAAATGTTATACTCTGTATTTGCCTCAAGTATTTGTCCATGGGCTGAAGGTTATAAGGAAATTTAATTTTACCTGACATTTCCTTCTTGCCTCTGTTCCCCATATCATTATGGAGGGTGATGTTGGGGCTCTAGGAAACTGAGTCTATATGTTTCTAGAGCTTAGGCTTTGATATGATTACTTTTTTCTTGTAATTTATTAACATATTTGTAAACTGATGGAAACCATGTTCTATATGACTGTGGTCTCTATCAGTTGGCCATTATTTTTGTTTTCTGTCCTTTGTCCTTGAGCAGCCAGGAGTGCCAGGGGAATATCACACGCATCCCACGTGGGGTGGAGGTGTGTGTGCTAGCTTACGCTTTGTCCTCAGCCCGCCCCATGCTCCCTCATTAACCTACATCTACAGACATATATAAACACACAGACACAGAGACTATATAACTTCCACCTCCAAATTTTAGGCAGGAATCAGATACAATATAAAACTCACTAGTTTATAAAAAACTGTTGAGTTCCAATTTCGTCTCTGGCAGCTGGAACACATTAAGTTCCAATGGCTAAAGCTTTTTAAAGTATATCTATGGGGCAGACTTTTGTATTTGTCATTGGTGAGTAACCTTAAGGAGTCTGTGTACTAGATTTTGGGCAAAAGCTTTTATAACACTTTGTATTTTAAGAGTCCTCTTCCCAGCCCTCCCCCACCCCCCCCTTTCTTTCTTTGGTCTCAGGTGACTGAAGGCAGTGTTTTAGTTTGCTCCTGGGGTGTTTACATTTTGAGGACATGGAAAGATTTACGTATTTAGAAGACAGAAAAAGAATGTGAGTTTTCCCCTAGGAGTTTTAGTGAGTCTGGGTAGTTTTAGGCAGTTCCCATAAAACGTAGTAGGGCTACCCTGTAATTAGGAGGAACATTGTAAAAATAATTTTTTGGACTCAAAGCCAAATGGGACCCCTTCGGGGTTGGAAATGAAGAAGGTGTCATTTGGGTCACTGTGGTCTTGGAAATGATAAACCCATTGAACTGTGCCAATTTTGTGCAGCAGGAGATGGGGCTCATCCTAATGTTTTCCATGCACTGTGGACCTTAGCAGTGACCGTGATGGAGGAATGAGCACAGTGCCAGGCATTAAATGTCCAAGTGAGGAAAGGGAGGGCCTGGTACAAATATTGTCCTAGGGGCCCTTGCCCTCCCATTTCCCTCTTCTTCCCCACTGGAGGTCCTCAATAACCCTTTCAGCTTTTCCCTTGGTGGCTGAGACACTTCTTAAGGCATGTTTCTTAACTCTGCCCCTTTCAGTGGAAGATGGAAGGAACTGAGGGGCTCTGGTATCTTGGGGACAACAAGCATATTGCCTGGGAAGATCCTTAAGAAAGTTATGGATTTGAGGGGCCTGGGTGGCATCCAGCTTCAGCTCTTGTCATGATCTCGCAGTTCGTGAGTACAGCGCCGCGTCAGGCTCTGTGCTGACAGCTTACAGCCTGGAGCCTTCTTCGGATCTGTGCCTCCCTTTCTCTGCCTCTTTCCTGCTCATGCTCAAGCGCTCTCTCTCTCTCTCTCTCAAAAATAAATAAACATTTTTAAAAAGTTATGGATTTGAAGGTCTTTAGCGATACTGACCTGTTGACACATTTTGGCAGCCATGTGCTGCCAGAGTCCAGCTCCAGCAGGTCCAGGGTCCCCTGAAGGAGAGACGGTGTCGGTGAAAAAGAGGGATGAGAGAGCCATGAGTTTCTTTCTTGATCACCAGGAAGGCATCTCTGCTCTGTCGGGTTTTGTGTCTTTATTTATAGATTAAATGTTAACATGATATCAAAAAGTAGAATTTTTACTACAAATAATTCTCAGTGATAAGATGCTTTGAAGAGGGTGCAGAAACAGGTTTTACAGAGGCATTTATGCAGAACTACTCTAATTACAATGAGGTAATTTACACATCATAGGATAACAGGATATTCTCAGTGAAAAGCAGATAACATACGCATTTGTTTGAACTGGTAATAAATCTTACAGCTAAGAAGATAGCAGGATGTTCTCAGTGAGAAGCAGATAGCAATCACATTTATTTATATCAATAACGCTAAGATTCAGGCATAAACTAGTCTAGGAGTCATTCTGTCTGGCTCACAAAAGGAAGAATGTATTTGCGCTGGTTGGTAAGTAAACCTTTTGTCAATCTTGTTTTTTGATGTTGAAAGCGTAAACGCCATAGGGGCCCTAGATATGCCAGCCTTTGTGTATGAGTTTAAGTTGTAACTACTCTTACCCATCCTCATAATGGGTATCAGTGTAAGGGAAGGTATTTATGGCACCAATTAGTAAAGGTATGTGCAGTAACTGATGTCCAGCTCTTGTCTGTTTCTTATCTCTAAGTTAGGCTCTTTTTCTCCGGGACAGAGTTAATTGTAACTCTTGAGTTCTTTAACCTCCTTTATTATCTATGTCTTAAGTTTGTGAGGCTCATTAGAAGAGCCTTTTGACAAACATCTGCAGTCCTTTGTTTAAATTCCTCTTTATAGAGGCGGGAATATGCTTCTTCCCATGAGGTATCTGTGTGGGGAATATTGGTCTGACTTGCAACATTGTGAGGCCTAATCAATAGCAACAGGTTTGATTTCACATGAGCAGTAGTAGCAGAAGGAGATGCCAGTTTCTGCCTCTCATGGCAGGAGCCGTGCAACGTCTGCCATTTCCTTACTGTGACGGTGTCATCCAACAAGGCCGGTGCGGCTCCCAGCAGTATGCAACAGTTCAGAGCTTTCTCCGGTCCAATCAAGTGAAACCCCACAAAGCCAATAAGCTCTCCTACCTCCTTCCTGCTTCACAAAATCTTTAAGAAAAGGTGGAATTTCAGTTAAGATCTAATATCTGATTTTACTTTCTACTTCTTGATTTTCTCCTGTTACCTTAATCCTACCTGTTCTCAGAAAATGTTGAAGTATGCTGCAGTGAGATCTCTTCATAGGTGGCCATTTTCCTTTCCAAAGTGTCCCAGCCGACCTGTCCAGAACTAAGGTCTGTCTCTGCTTGCATGATATACATATGATCTATGGGAAAAACTCCTAGGCCTCTGGAGTGTAATACCAGAGGCTTGGCACATTATGCCATGGCACTGCAACACTCAGGAAGCTTCCATGGGGTTTAGCATACACCAAGGTGCTGGTGTACTCCCTCAGGTTTCTTAAGATGTTCAGAACATTTATATTTGTTCATTTGTTGGGAGAAATTTCTGAACTCACTAAGTTGAGAAAACTCCTTGTGAAGTAAGGTGGGTTTACAAGGCCTCCTGCCATCAGATGGGACCAATGTCTACCCCCTATTCAATTATTTTTTGAGCACCAACCCCATAAGGCACCTTGCTGATTGGTATCGGGAGTGACTTGTCCCCTTATTCAAAAATATGCTTATTGCACCTTGTGAAGCAACTTATTATAGGAATTTCTTCTTTTGTGATTATGGGAGCAAATATTACATTTTCTGAGAAACCTGTTTTACTTCCCCTCAAGAAAACAGGCTCTTGACCCCTGCTCACTAAGAACTAATTTTTGCCTCTGCTATGCTAAAACATTGCCTTGTATTTGATTGCTGAAGATACCTTCCTTTCCCCATATAATAAGCATCTAAATCACCTACATCAATCACAATGATAAAGATTATGCATGAGTCTTCTACCAATCTATGTTCTAGGAAATTTTTACATACCAAAGAGGTTTGCCATCAGAAATCATTGTCTAAGGCAAATGCCACTTCTGTGCTGGCCCCATACATTTTTTTCCATAAATAAAGCTGGCTCTTAGGTCAGTGCAGAGATGCCTGCCTGGTGAGCAGAAAGAAACTTGAGGTTCTTTAATCTCTCTGGTGCCAGCACTGTCCATCCTTCAGGGAACCCTGGACCTGCTGGAGCTGGGGCCACATGGTGGGGTTGAGGGGAGAGAGAGAGGAGAGAGAGAGAGAGAGAATGAGAGAATGCAGGGGCCTGGAATTCTGGTTTTATTGCGTTTAAGAGAGGAAGCCTAGGATTTCACAAGCTCACTCTTTATTGGTGAATTTGTTTTTATTAAATGTTTATTCATTTTTGAGACACAGAGAGAGAGAGAGAGAGAGAGAGAGAGAGCAGGGAAGGGGCAGAGAGAGAGGGAGACACAGAATCTGAAGCAGGCTCCAGGCTCCAAGCTGTCAGCACAGAGCCCGACATGGAGCTCAAGCCCTCGAAATGTAAGATTAGAAGCTTAACCGACTGAGCCACCCAGGCGCCCCTCTGTATTGGTGAATTTAAAACAAAAGAGTGGGGATTTAAAGCCTAGAAAGGGGGAGGGGGGGAGAAAAAAAGAAAAAAATGCAGTGGCCCAAATGGTTAGTTATTGAAATTGACCAAGATCTCTAGAACAACAAAGCCTCTGTGTGAGTAAGTGGCCTGACTCATTAACTAGTTGTGTGGCTAACAATGTGTTTGAGATAGCCATCTTTGAAGTGAATTCCTCTTTGAATTGGATGTTTCAGCTAACAAAGCTTAAATCAGGCACTTGCATTACAAAAAAAGGGAAAACCCATTGTCAGAGTTTACAGTACTCCAGTTTGGCTCTAGAATACATTCTTGGATCAAACAGCTATGGATCTGGTGACAATGATATTTTCTACAGATACGGCCCTTATGTGTCCTGCCTTCCTAAGGCAGAAGCCAGAAAACACACACCCACAAACTTCTTTGAATCTACAATACAGGCATAAGAACTAGGTTTGACCAGGGAGTGCCTGGGTGACTCGGTTGGTTAAGCGTTGGACTTTAGCTCAGGTCATGATCTCACAGTCTGTGAGTTTGTGCTGACAGCGCAGAGCCTAGACCCTGCTTCGGATTCTGTGTCTCCCTCTTTCTTGAACCTTCCCCCACTTGCGTTCTGTCTCTCTCAAAAATAAATAAACATAAAAAAAAAAACAACTAGGTTTGACCAAATAAATTTAAGCCTTATATATAATAATAACAGAAACTTTAGACACTTCTACAGCACCAATTATTCCTTGTTGAAATAGTCAGATGTGAGATTTCACAGTGGTGTCAGATCTGTACTGTCATTTATTTAGGTCTCCAAGGGCCGTCCATTTCCCTCACATGAACACATGGTGTCATTAACAAGGCCCTCTATAATCTGGGGCCTATTCGTCTGTGTAGCTTGGCATCACATCAGTCTGTTTCCTTAATAGAAAGGAGGTATTAGCTTGCATATAATACTCACATTTTAAACAACATCTCAAGATACATCATTCAAAGATAACATCTTCAAATTTATTATTATTAAATTAAAATAAATTAAATAATTAAATTAAATATAAATTAAATTAAATAACACAAATAATTGCCTTGGCTTGTTAATACACCCTATTCTATAGGTACAAATGAGCTGTGATTTGGCAGAAAACTGTGAAATGATCATGTTTCCATATATGTTTCATATCATCTACAGATATTTTTGGATTTATAGAAATTTATTTTCTATGATGATTCAATGGATACAAATATATTTTAAATAGAATTTAGTTAAAAGTGCATTAGACTTCCCGTGTTCAAGAAGTGATCAGAAAGTTCAGAGGATAATTGTTAAGCCTTACAGAGAGGTTCTGCTTCCTGGATTGAGAGGAAGAATTACCACGTCAGCTGGGCCTTATTTTCGGAGTTGTGTCAAGAATAGCGGCAACAGCAGAAAGAGTAGTCATAGTCTTTCTTCCCACTGCTACCTCTACATGCTGTTGGGATGCTCACTACTACTCTCTCTCTGTAGAGCTGAGTGTATCTGTTTGGACAAACAACATACATTGCATATTCTCTCTTCTCTAGGTCAAAGCTAAACAGAGGACAAATTTGTATAAAGAATGTATTGTACAGAGGGTTGAATGAAGAGCTTTTCAAAGATCTTCTCACTTAATAAGGTAATTAAGAAATTGGTTTTACTGAGCTCTTGGCCAGAAACCAGAGTAACAACAACTTTGCAAAAAATGCCTCTGATAACTTTCCCAGTTGAGGGATTCCAAGTGACTCGTTCCCTAGACTATACAAGTATGAGAACTTCTAGGCCAAGTTTTATTTGTTAACTGGTGTTGAGCAGGTTCTCAACAGAATGGTGACACAATGTTTCCTAGATTCAACTTCTTGGCACCCTGCCCCAAACCAATTTCTTTTGTGAAACACTTTGGAACTCAATGAAATAATGGATAAAGCCTAAAACAGTTATGATTCTACTGGATGTAGAAATTAAAAAAGAGAGATTTTTTTAAAACAAAATCTAAGGCTACTAAGAAATAAAAAGGAGGGTTAAATGGGGAACTAATATTTACTGATGAGTCTGTGGCTCACTGTGCTAGGAACTTGACAGATTGTCATATTAGATCTTCATAAAAATGTTTCTCAGGGCGTCTGAGTGGCTCAATCAGTTAATTGTCCAACTCCTGATCTTGGCTCAGGTCATGATCTCACTGTTTGTGAGTCAGAGCCTCGCTTTGGGATGTGTGCTGACAGTGCAGAGCCTGCTTAGGATTCTCCCTCTCTCTGTTCCTCCCCCACTTGTGCTCTCAGAAGGAAGGAAGCAAGGAAGGAAGGAAGGAAAGTTGGAAAGAAGGAAGGAAATCCTTTAAAAAGAGTTATGTCATATTTCAGTGATGATGAAACAGAGTTTCATAGAAATGAATAATTCTGGGCGCCTAGGCGGCTCAGTTGTTAAGCATCTGACTTTGGCTCAGGTCACAATCTCATGGTTTGTGAGTTTGAGTCCTACATCATGTGAGCACAAGGCCCACATCAGGTGAACAAGAACCTTGCTTCAGGTGAAAAAACATGAGCCCCACTTTGGGTAAAACTTGCTTCTCTCTCTCTCTTTCTCTTTCTCTCTCTCTCTCTCTCAAAAAAAAAAAAGTAATTCTTTCCATTGCACAGAGCTAGTAAGGAACAAACTTAGAATTCGAAGCTAGAGATATCTGATTTTAAAAATCATGTTCTTTCTGCCATGTACCTTTTTTGTAAGAATTCTGTCTTAGTACTGATTTGTTTCTTTTTTATTTTATTATTATTTTTTTAAGTAAGCTCTACACCCAAGGTGGGCCTTAAACTCTTGACCCGAGATCAAGAGTTGCATGCTCAACCCACTGAGCCAAGCAGGAGCCTCATTTTTGGTTTCTTTTCAAAACTTAAAAACACACTTAAGATTTATCCTCAGAGTTTGTAAATTAGCAATTAACTAGGAATTTCCTCCATGAGGCAAATGAAAATTAAGAAGCAGTATTTATAAGAGCTGCCTTCTAATATCATCAGTGGCAAAAATTATTAAAAATGGAGAGGAAACTTGAACCTATCAGGGTTTTCTTTTAATTTTTTTTAAGAGGCAGAGACAGAGCATGAGAGGGGGATGGGCAGAGAGAGAGAGAGCGGGAGACACAGAATCCGAAGTAGGCTCCAGGCTCTGAGCTGTTGGCACAGAGCCCCATGTGGGGCATGAACCCACGAATCATGAGATGATGACCCCTGCCGAAGTCAGACACTTGACTGACTGAGCCATCCAGGTGCCCTGAGCCTATCAGGTTTTTAAGATGCTGAAGAAAGACATGTATGGCCGAACATATTCCTATAATATTTCCATTCTCTAAGAATGTACAAACACTTGTCTTAGAATTTAATTCAGCATGTCAGACAGATTTTGATACACTGTTCTCCACTGGAACTAATAAAATAAATTAACTTGAAATACCTTTTGTGAGAAGAGGAGAGAGACAAGCTAGAAATTGTCTTGGAATGAGAACACACACTTTATAGGGCCAAGAAGTCTCTGGACACTTTCACGTGACTGAATAAGGAAAAGAAGGCACTAACTATAGTGTAAAGTAGAGCGTATCACACAGTTTTGCAATGCTGTATCTATTTCAATGCCTAAGAATGTGATGTCTCAGAGCCATCTTACAGCCAGGAACCCCTCACGTACAGTCTACTTGGCAGGACAAGGGTGCGCTGCATCCCAGCAACTGCACGCTAACAAGTTAGAGGGGAACTCCATAGCAGGAGGGTAAGGACGATATAATCCCCGCTCACAGGCAACCTGCTCACCACCCTGTCTCCCAAAGCTCAGACTTACCTATGAGTGGGCTTATCTCTGAAAAAGCCCGAGACCACGTCTGTGCAATGTCCAGGATGCTCTGTGTTGAAGTACAACATTCTGCCAAATATATAGCTATTTTGCCTGTATAACATCAAGCGAATAAGCATTCGTTTATTTTCCCATTCTTTTATCACATAGTTTTCTTTTCTCATTTGGATGCTTAATATCCTTTAAATATGATCCAGAACTCATTCAGAAATTAAAAACATTTGTTTCTTATGCAGCACCAGTACCCAGCATGATATCACCACTACCTGGCTATAAATAATGGAGTATCAATGATCCTGTGGCCTCCCTCACACAGGACAGATGACAAACTCCTACCCCTTTTCTCCAGAGGAAGCTCAGGTTTTGTTATTTCCAGCGTATGGTTTATAAAAGATCTAATGCACAATGTTATTCTATTTTTACATCTGCAAAAACTGAGTCTAGGAGACATAGGAACGATTTAGGACATTTTCGTTCTGCTGGATGCATTGACTCAAGGGCATTTGAGGGTCCTGGTCTCCAGTGGAAAAGCCAGTCATGCTGCTTGTTTCTGACACTGCTGGCTGCTTAAGCCAGGTGACTCACTAGGAGTGTGGCTTCTCTCAGCTCCACCACTATAAAAGTCATCTTGAGGGGCACCTGGGTGGTCAGATGATTAAGCACCTGACTTCAGCTCAGGTCATGATCTCTTGGTTTGTGAGTTCTGGCTGTGTGGGGCCCTAGGTGACAGCTCAGAGCCTGGAGCCTGCTTCAGATTCTGTGTCTCCCTCTCTCTCTGCCCCTCTCCACTCACACTTCGTCTCTTTCTCTCTCAAAATATAAATAAACATTTGAAAAATTTTGAGTTATATCACTATCAATCTCAGAGACCTTCATCCATGGTACAGATTAGTAATTTTCATT
This sequence comes from Helogale parvula, assembly GCA_004023845.1. NCBI lineage: Eukaryota > Metazoa > Chordata > Mammalia > Carnivora > Herpestidae > Helogale > Helogale parvula. The sequence goes on along the minus strand of PJEM01002548.1, from coordinate 171,506 downwards.
GGCAACTCACTAGATTACCTGTGTAATTGGTATCATCTGATATTACTATTATTAATATTAGAATCACAGACTTTTGGAGCTAGAAAGGAGCTTCTGGATCATTGGTGTTCTTCTCCCTTATTTCAGATAGGAGAAAAAAAAGGGCAGATCATGTGTTGGCTCTCCCATGCACCAAGGTGAGGTTGTAGGATTTCATATAGAATAAAGCTGTGAAATTCTTAGGTACATGACACGGAGTGGTTGGCAAGGGATGAAAGAGACATGTGGTCTGCACCATACAAGGTATGAAAACTAGGGACTGAGTCATAGGTCAAAAGGTAGCTCACGGTGAGTTTCTGAGCAAGACCTGACAGGGCACAAGAGTAGGTTCCAGGCATATCTTGTAGTTTCCTTGCTGCAACCCTGGAATGCATCATATCATTTTACTAGTTTTATGGAGCCATTTTAGAGAGTTTACATTTTAACATTTAACACAAAATGCAAAGACTTATTCTGGCATTCTGGATATAGTCCTTATTATTGTTTGCTGTGCTAATGAAAATAATATTAAAGCATTCTCTTTTTAACAAATGTGCAGTTCTTTTTAAAAAATTAATCATACTTCTATGGATTAAAAATAATCAACACTAAGAAATTTGTAATAGAACTTGTAAATCAGATAATTCTATGCTGGAGGAGAACATTTCCCTTGGTCTCTAGCCAATGTTCTTAAGGAATGACATGCTAATTACACAATTAAGTATTGCTGAACCGATGGGAACAACTGTAAAATCTGTACTTACCTGCTCAATACCTACTGCTCAGTACACCTGTCAATTCTGGTGACAGTTCTTTGCATTCTGCCACAAACTGTCATCAATAAAAATTTGCTTTCATCACTGGTTTTTAAGCAATCTGAAGTACCACATGTTAGTTTTCTTAATACAACCTTTTATTATATGATCCAATAATGAGTGTCTGTTTCTCCAAATAAAATGCTATATACTGATGAATCAAGACTATTTTGTTAAGTTATATTACAATACAAAGATGGAGCAAGTTTAGGAATGGACTAATGAATCTTGATTCTGAGACGAGTTATTACACAATGAAGTGAAATTGCCATCAGACCAATATTATTTCGTTAGCACATTTGCAAGTTATAGAGATCATACTACAGTACTTTACATAATGTAAATTATATATCCTGGGATGTACATCTGAATAAAATCCTAGGATGAAAAAGGGAGCAATTTCGAAATGAATGTTGAGTTTTTCTGTGAGTCGCATTTTTCTTTCTAGAAGCCTTTTTGTCTTTCCAGACTTATATCAGAGAAAGTCAAGGCCAGGAATTCTCTTATTTTCTTTGTAGTATTTTTACTAATATTTCTGAAGAAACAAATATGACATGGCATGGTATGGTGTGATATGATAAATATTATATACTCTTCAAAGCCTTTTCCCAGGTTTTGATGTGGCATCAGCGTCTCTGAGGCGAGTTTAGAAGACCCAGGGCTTCTACTTCACCTGTTGAGTAATAAGGTGAGTGGGAGTCGAATGACTGTAACAACAGTGGTTTTCATGGTTACCTTCCAGCTTATTCCAATATGTGAGAACTTGTTTTGTGATAGCAGAGCATGTTCCAGCATGCTATTGGCCAGAGAGCACAGGATTAGGAACTGGATGGATCTTTCTTTGAGTTTTGATCACTCCAAAGCTGTGTGAATTTAGGATACTTAAGCTCACAGATTTCACTCTTCTAGATGATTAAATGGAGGCTGATAATAACCATCTCATAAGATTTTGAGGTTTAACTGAGATAAAATAATAAAAGTGTTTTGAATATTTTGAAGTGTTACATATGCTTCTTCTTACTATAATAATAATAATTATTATACATGTTAACATTATAGGTGTGTCTTCATTTTGTCTGTAGGGTCAATAAATAACTTGGAATCAATGCACTTGGACGAATACTAAACAAATGAAAACCACAGTAAAACACCTTGACTAAGGACCTTATTACATTAAGCACTATCAAGATACTTTTATAAATATCCATTTATAGCACTCACTCTATAAATTATAAGTTATTCTCATTTTGCAAATGAGAAAAATTAGAAATGGACATGTTCAGTAATGTGCCCAAAGTCTTTAAGTGACAAAACTGGGATTTGAAGTTAGATCTGGTGGGCTTCTGTCAAACGTTGTATTCAATATTAACTTTGTTATGTGTCTTGCTAACTTATATTCACAACAGGAAGAAAGCTGAAACGTGATAAGAGGAAAGAATTTTCCATGAGCTATAATAAACTCTGAGTGGGACTGAGAGTGCTCATTAGGTGAACTTGATTGTGAACAACTGAGAATATCATCAAAGGTGATCACTGTGAAAGGTAGGAGGCAAAGGAGAAGCTGAAAGAGAAAGTTTGCCCTTTGCTTTATCAGATGGAGGACTGTGCCCTAGAAAGAATTGTGGGAGGAAACTCTGGAAAACGTTTTTTTTGTTTGTTTTTGTTTTTTGGTTTTTTTTTGTTAAAGATCAGTGAGGAAGTGCAACTCTTCTTTACAAACACACCAAAGAACAGCATACCCTAGAACCAAACAGGTACCACTTATTCTGAAAACAAAGGAATTGGATTAACTTAAATCTAAGATATTATAACTCTTATTAAGGGAATGAAAAACAGGGGTGCCTGGGTGGCTTGGATGTTTAAGTGTCCAACTCTCAATTTTGGCTCAGGTCATAATCTCATAATTTGCGAGTTCAAGCCCCACATCGGGTTCTGCACTGACAGCACTGAGCCTGCTTAGAACTCTCTGTCTCCTTCTCTCTCTGCCCTTCCCCTGCTGTCTCTCTCTCTCACAAATAAAAATAAGTAAGTAAATAAATAAATAAGAGTGAAAAACAAAATGAGATTAATAGGTTAATTTAGAATTTTCTTATTGTTATGTACAATGATGACTTAAAGATCACTTATCAGGGCAGACAAAGAAGAAAGACAACGCACACGGTTATGGTGGGATTTGCTTTACTTGCTTTTGTTCACTTCCTTCCCCTGACGCTTAAAATTTTAATTTATTGACTATGTCTGTTGGATTTTGCTTCATGGCCAATCACACCAAAACTTAGTGTCTTAAAACAACAAATGCTTATTTGGCTCACGAAATGTTGTTTGGCTTTCACTGGTTGGAGGCTAGGATTTCCTTACTCAGGTGTCTTCAGGGAACCCAGGTTGGCCTCAGGTGTCATGGCTTACCTTTTGTCCCTGCGATCTGTCATGTTTGACCTGACTAGCCACATGGGCTTGCTCACTGAGGCCAGCTACAAGCCACAAGTGTCTGTCCAGCTTCTGCTGCTCATGTCTCCTTCACTAACACTCAAATCAGAGGTGAAAAAATAGATTACACCCTTTGATGCGTGCGGGGGACCAGCCCACGCACCCCAGTCTAAGGGTCTCTGAGTAGGGGGTTGGTGTTGGTGCAGTATCTATAAGAAAGAAGACAGAAAACGTGAATGGTGGTAATACCGCACTTTACTAAGAAAGTCAGTGTCTTATATACCATAGGTGATTACATTTTTTCTTATTGATTACATAGTTTATGGTCCTTGAAGTAAAGAAGGCTCTGGAAAGGATCATTCTTATCAGGGAAGAGAGGACAGAAGTAAATAACAGGAACAAATAAATCACTACAAAGGAAGGATTCCCTAACAAGAGTCTGTTTCTAAACATAAGATAAGCCTAAGAACTTTCTTTGAGGAGTTTCACACTCTTTCAAGGCCCTTCAGCAGTTATTTATGGGCAAGACACTTATTCTTCAAGAAGTAAATCCTTGAGAGAGGATTGTGTTTACTCCCAACAGCAGGCAATGAGCTAGAGACAACAAAGTAAGAGAAGGCTGGTGTCACTAACATGCAAAGCAACGAGAAAATCATAGACAAGATAAACAGAAGCTGTATGAGTGGCCCAGGAGGCCAAATGTTGTTTCACAGACTTGTTCTTCAACTTCCCAAATAGTTCTCCTGCGTCCCGGGGGCAGAGCCGTTAATGGTCACTTATATAGATTCTCCTGTGCCCTGGAGGCCTAGCCATCAACCGTCACTATGCGGGAGGTTTTTTGGCCTACTGGGCCCCAACAGATGCGAGGATCCGTAAAGCCAAATTTCAATGATATGGGTTTAGGGAGAGAAAGAATTTGTGGCCAGTGTTAGAATCCATCCCATTGATCTACAATTAAATATAAATAATATAAAATTAGAAATAAATTATTAATTATAAATACTTATTCTTTGACATGAGTGTAGGTAATAGTTCCCCAAGTTCTAAGTTTTCTTGAACTGAAGCCTACGTGTGCCTATATCTTGTAGTCTATTAGAGCGCTTACCTAAAGAAAGATGCTACATCACGGTACAGTGAATGTGCGGGAATTCTGTTTTGTTTTGCAGATGTCCCCTCGTCAGTTTTTCTGATGTCTGTTTATGGCACCTTCTTTTCTTTTTGGAAATTGTCTCTTCCTCATCCCAGATTCAAAGAGGTAGAAAGGCAAGCAATACATGTTTTTCAAACTGTACCAATTAACACCTCTTAAAATCTAAATCTGAATTGAAATTGTAATGCCCAGAACTCGGGAGACCCCCAGAAATGAACCACCAGAGTCCAGAGTCAAAGCCAAACAGCAAGGATCGTTTATTTCAGGTTCGAACCCGGGCCTCTGCTCACTCCAAGCTGGTGGGGCGGAGAGAGAGAGAGAGAGCCCCGTGCAAGCGGCTTACGTCCTTTTTATAGGCCGGCCCAAACAAGTCAGGGGCGTTCCATTATTACAGCGCTTACATTGGTCAATATCTAAGTTCAGACATTTGACATTCCCTGATTGGATCCCGCCACAATTTGAACATCCAGTACTCCCCGCCCCAAAGTCGAGCCACATGGCTGACCCACCCTACACCTAGCGCTCCAAGCGTATGTACAGAAGCAGAACAAGTGGGGCAGGTTAAGTTTCATTTTTCCTGAGACTCATGCTGTTACAGAAATAGCACAGACCGGTTAAGTTTCGGTTTTCCTAGGTCTAACTTTTAATTTCCTCACAACTCTTAGGTTCCTCAAAATCACATAAGCACAAAAAGCAGGGCCCTGGAAAGACCTGAGGGTTTCTGCAGTTGACACCCCCAGAGGTACCCTGGTTCCTACATTTCTTGGAATCTGATTGTTTAGCATTTCCTTCAACATTGTGAATTGATATCTTCACATGTGTTTGTTTTAAATAAATATATTTATATATTTAACATATATATAATTTACTCCATTATATGTAAATATATAAAATTATATGTAAAGTAAAACATTTGCAAAAAGATAAACATTTATATCTTAAAGAAATACACTTATTTAAGTTTGCCAGAATTTTTTTCAGCCATTGTATGCTTAATAGTAAATTAATATAACTTATTCCAAAAAGAGATACTATAAGCTCTAAATCCTAAAACTTCCCTAAAGACATCACATTCTTTCATTCAATAAATGTCCCCTGAGCACGAACCACAGGCAGGCCCTGTTTTATGTGAATAAGATGTATCAGCGGACTTAGCACACAGGAAATCTTGACCTCCTAGAGCTGACATTCTGATAGGAGACAAATGGTTCCAATGGCTCTAAAAATGCATGGGATATAAGTCACTGAACCCTAAAATGCTCAAGAAAGTCTTCATTGTGGAAGTAATGGTGAGCTGTGCATTCAACTAAATTTTAGATAACCAGAAAGAAGAAACAACACTATAGAAAATGAATTCCTGGAATTTGGCACGCATTTTCATGAGTCAAAATTCTAGTGTGTTAGTTGGTATTGGTAACAAAAAAAAAGTCTAAAATCCTCATTTTAAAAAAAAGTAAATAAGGTCGATCTCAATTTAAATTCTTCAAATGGTTTTCCAATGCTCACAGGGTAAGATTTAATATCCTCAGATGAGCTTCTCCAGGAGCTGGTTTAAGCATATCTATAAAGTTCCTTCTTTAACCTTACTTTTCCTTGGTTAATAAACTCTAGACACTCTGACCTACTTTTAAGTCTTATAGCTTATTAATCTTCATGCCAAGCTTTGCCTAGAACGCCCTTTCCCCATCAATTTTGCTTAACCAGCTCCTACACATCCTTTACTTCTCAATCATTTTCTTAGGAAGCCTTTCCTGATGCCCCAGTTACTTAAGATTCCCTGTTACATACTCTCAACATTCTAGATCTTTCCTTCAGAGCAGTTAATAGAGTATAATTAAATAAGTATCTGTATAATTATGGTTTAATATGTGTTCTCCCACTTGATTGTAAAAATTTTTGAGCACTTTTAATATTTGTTAAATAAGTTAATGAGTAACATGAAGCTGTTGTGCCTATTGAGACTCTTGCTCCAGGGAATGTTTACTGTAGGGATTACTCATGTCTGGGAACAAGTGACACAAAATAATCTCACCATGGGATTTGCCAACAAGGAAATTTATAGTAAAGAGTATAGCCTTTTCAATCTCCCTGTCTCGAATATATTAGAGACCGCAAGAGAGGTTGCTTTCTTAGGATACAGGTGAAAATTCTCCTTTCTCCTTTTGTCTGTTCCTTCTCATGGGATGACTATCATGTACCTGTCCACCTCTAACCACTCACCCAGCTGGAAGCTTGCTGAGCTGTAGGATCTGCTGTCCCATCCTGTGCCTCTGGAGTGTGCAGAAATATCTTTAGGGTGAGGTGACTTTGTGGATATATAGGGAGCAATCAAAAAATAAACTGATTTAAAAATATTAATCAAATTCACAGTGGTGAGTGAGATTCGCTGGGAAAATTATTAAAAAGAATAAAAAGAAGAGAACTAAAAATCCCAGGGCTTCTAAATTTAAGGGAAGATTCTTTTTTTAATTTATTTTTGAGAGAGAGAGACAGAGTGGGAAAGGGGCAGAGAGAGAGGGAGACACAGAATCTGAAGCAGGCTTCAGGCTCTGAGCGGTCAGCACAGAGCCCAACATAGGGCTTGAACTCACCAACTGTGAGATCATTACCTGAGTTGAAGTCAGCCACTTAACCAGCTGAGCCACCCAGGTGCCCCTAAGGGAAGATTTGAGGAAGAGAGAAAGCATACTGAATGAGAGAAGCCAGAGGTCTGGAAAGAAAACATGGAAGCTCTATGTCATGGAGGCCAAGGGAAGAGAATCATTCAAGATGAAGGGCAAAGTCAGTGCTTTAAATGCTGCAAAAGCCGGGCAGCAGTGCCTGGGTGGTTCACTTGGCTAAACGTCTGACTTTGTTTCAAGTCATGATCTCACGGTTGTGAGTTTGAGCCCTGCATCCAGCTCATTGCTGTCAGTGCAGAGCCTGCTTTGGATCCTCTGCCCCCTCTCAAAAATAAATAAAACATTAAGAAGAAATTTTTTAATAAAATAAATGCTGCAAAAGGGGTTGAACATAATTTTAGAAGTTTTCAAATTATTTCTAACAAGGAGATCATCGATGACCATGGTAAAAGGTAATTTTATGGAGCTAATATGGCTTGGAGGCATAGGGCATATTGAGTTTTGGACATGTTTTAAAGAGAACATATTTAAAAACTTGTAGGACACAGATTGTAAAGATGGAAACATTTCATATAAATCAACAGGGAAGGAAAAGTCCTTAAGGGAGTAGGGGGAGATAGTATTTAAGGCTCAAGAAAAGACACGAACCTTTGAGATAGGAGGGAGTAAAGGTTGAGTGTCTTGCATCAGCATGGAGGAGAAAGATAACCCTGTTCTTGCCAAATCACCTCTTTTTTTTTTCAGTTATAAATGAGGTGAGGTAAATTGTTAAAAACAAGGAGGAGGTGCGAAGTAGAAAAGTGGAGGACTGAAATTCCTATAGGATAATGGAAGGGAAATAACAGGAAAACCAGAGTAGTGCCTTGGTAGAAAAACTGACGCCCAGGTGAACTTGATGGTTGTCCCATGTGGCGCCATAGAGACCAGCCTGGACAGGTGTAAGATTTCCTTTCATTTCTTCAGCAGTCCCAATAGATGAGAGGAAAGAAACTATTTGATTGCTATAGATCTGTATTTTTCTATGTGAATGACGTGGCTAGGTGCAATGGCCAGGATACTTCTTTCTCCTCCTATGATTGTTATTTAAACTATAGAAGAAAATCCAAAATTTAGAAAACAAAGGAAAGAGCATACCATCTCAAATAAACTAACACACCAGTGACTTTGATATAATTATTTATGCCTTTTTAATACATCTCTTTATTTTTTATATAATGAAAATCAATGACTATAATGAGGGTCTTATTTTCAAATTTAAAGTAACTTTTTACAAGGATAAAATTATGTATCAGGTATGGAAAATTCAAGTTAGAAATTCAGATTATGGGAATGATGGGCAGGTGGCCCTGAACTCTCTCGTTTTTTTTTTTTCATAATGTGCAAAGTGGCCTATATTCTTAATTACATACCTCTCTTATAGCCACTTGGATCATTATCAAGTATCTTTTGTCCAGATATGATCTTATAAATGCTTTTAATAGTTTTCCAAATTACTCTGTTAGACTGGAATATAAAAGCAAAATAAATATTTTCCATATTCAAAGACTACTCTTGCAACTCTCATCTCTTTTAGAAATGTTTAATTAGAAGAATTATTTTTACATTATATGGTAAAAAGATGAGTCAAAAATTAGAAAGTTTGGTGATTTAGTTTTTCACCGTAATCTAGTGAGAAGAAAAAGGCCAATGAATATTTGTTGATGTTTTTGTTACATTTAACTCAAATTTGGATGAGGTTCTTAAGTCCCTCCTAATCTGATCTTTTTCTTCTCAATTGTCTCTGCCTAGAGCTGCATATTGAATTTAACAGCTCAGGAAGAGGAGTTCTGCATCCTACCTGATAGAAGACCAATTGTATTGTTCCTTTCTCTCCCCCTTGGGCAAAGAAAGTTCTCTTATAAAGTTAGTTGGTCAGCACTCACTGCCAGAAGTCTTTCACTCTCTCCCTTACTTCCTTGGCTGCTTGCCCTCCTGGACTCTGACCTGGCCTGTCACAAATCCCTGCCTGACTCCACTGAGCCCTGAATCTGTTAACTCTGCTTTCAAAATCCCTAGCCACCTCTTGTGCACTTCACCATGAGCTTTTCTTTAAGTACCTCATTACCACTGGGGAGCCTGGGCGTCTCAGTTGGCTGAACACCTGACTTCAGCTCAGATCATGAACTCATGGTTTGTGGATGAGAGCCTGGCGCTGGGCTCTGTGCTGACAGCTCAGAGCCTGGACCCTGCTTCAGATTCTATGTCTCCCTCTGCCCCACTTACACCCTGTCTCTCTCTCTTCCAAAAATAAACATAGGGGTGCCTGGGTGGTTCACTTGTTTAAGTATCTGACTCTTGGTTTCAGCTCAGGTTACGATCTCACGGGTTTGTGGGTTTGAGCTCTGTGTCAGACTCTGCACTGAAACTGCAGAACCTGCTTGGGGTTCTCTCACTCTTCCTCTCTTTCTCAGCTCTTCCCTTACTTGTGCTGTCTCTGTATATCTCTAAATAAATAAAGTTTAAAAATACATTTAAAAAATAATAAATAAATAAATAAACATTAAAAAAATAAGTGCCTCATTACCACTTTCTTAAGGGCAATGTGAAGTCCTCTCACCCATATCCCTTTAGGTGAAAATTGTGTCTTGGATACAGTCCTAGCATTAAACTCTCAGGAAGTACCTCTTCCTGAGGTGGGTGTGTATATGTCTTTATGGGCTGGAAGGAGGGTAGGGAAGACATTGAGAAAGTAGATTTTCTGCCTTTTCTCTTGTTATGCCTTTACCTTCTTGTACTCAATGCTAATCTTACTCTGCTCTGAGGCCACACAGACATGGAGAGAAGCAAACTTTTTTTTTTTATTATCAAGTTAGTTAACATACAGTGTAGTCTTGGCTTCAGGAGTAGATTCCCGTGATTTATCACTCACATACAACATCCAGTGCTCATCCTAACAAGTGCCCTTCTCAATGCCCATCACCCATTTTCCCCACCCCCTCAACCCCACACCCCCATCAACCCTCCATTTTTCTTTCTGCTTCCTAGCCTTCTCCATGAGTAAAACAGATCCCACCCAAATAGCTCCAAATGTTTCCCTAAAGCCTTCTATTTCTGGCAGTGAGGAAATTAACTTCACCTGCCTCTGTGATCAAACCTGAATATTCTAACTCCCTGGGTTGTTTCCATAGTCTAAATAACCCAGACTTTAAAGAGAGATTTACCTTTTAAATCTAGATTTTACTTGAATTAGCAAGATAATAATTCATATCAGTGCTATGCTTACAGATATAGAACCCACCTAACAGACAATAGATCACTTACAATTACTTTTCAATTTCAAGGGTATTTCTGGGAACTCTAAAGTTCTTGATTTTACAAGATACTCATTGACTTATATAAAATCTGAAAACAGTTTTATGGGAGGTGGTTTGGATGTTGTCCCTTTCCTCCTGTGACTTTAGAAAGCAATTCTTTTCAGGACCTCGAGTTTCTGTGAGGAAGCAGGTATTTCTGGCTAAGGTTTCTGGGGCTCTGGGATCATGCCATGTCAGGTGCTGTGGACTCTTCCCGTTCACAGAGCCACTGTTGATTCAGAGTCCTTGCCACCTCCTGCTTACACAGTCTAAAAATCAGGCTCATGGCAACTCTGATAGGGAGAAATCACAGTCCAGCAAGCAAAAGGTGGACTTTGACTCACACAAGCCTCCTGATTCTCAGCCACGGTCTTGATCTTTACTACTGACACATTCTTCTTATGTCTGTTCAAGAAAAAGATTGAAGGAGCAATGATCACTAAGAATGTGAATTTCTGTCCTCCCACAGAAATAAAATAAAAATGGGAGTTATCTCACATTAGCTTTAGACTGCTTAGTACTTCGGTTTATCTGAAACCTGGGAAAGTAAATGTGAGCTATATATACATTTTTTAAATTTCAGTACTGTTTTACTTAATCCAATATATAGTATCATATCAATAAGTAATCAATGCCAACATTATTAATGAGATATTTGAAATTCTTTTATTGGCAACAAATCTTCAAATTCTGTGTATATTCTGTGTGGATATTATTAGTGGTTTTGTCAAAATGAAGGCAAGAAAAGTAAGTGCAATGGAATGTATGATAATTTATTAATTGTGTTTATATTTTTATTTATTTTTATTTTTAATTTTTTAAAGTTTATTTGTTTCTTTTTGAAAGACAGGGAGCAAGCAAGAGAGAGCACGAGTGGGGGAAAGGCAGAGAGAGAGAGAGAGAGACAGAGAGAGAATCCCAAGCAGGCTCCCTGCATTTGGGGCTCCATCTCATGAAATGTGAGATCATGACCTGAGCCAAAATCAAGAGCTGGACACTTAACCAACGGAGCTACCCAGGCATCCCTGGGTTTGTCTGTATTTTATTATTCATCACAGCACTCGTCAGTAAGCAGAACTCTAGATGTGTGTAACAGTAATTGAATTCAGCTAACTTTGATATTTTTCAGATGTTTGAGCTGTATAAAAACCGTATTATACACATATTTTTCAATTTCATTGTTAGGAAGGTATGTGGCATGTAGAATATTGGCCTCCATTTGTACTCTTGCCCTCAAGCCTCATAAATGTTAGGGGTGAGAATGATTACTTTCTCTCACCCTATGATCAGAATCCATGAGTATCATAGACTCCTTCTGTGATAGCCCTTACCACTGTGCTTCTTATTGCAAATACCTTCCCACATTCCCTCTGTTCTCCCTAACCTTTCAATGAAGAAACGCTTATTGACTACATAAATTAACGTGGTGTTTTCATTTCTGCAATCTGTAAGGACTCCCACATGCATTATCTAAGTGACATAAAACATACTCTGAGAAATAGATAATAGCAGATAAGGAAATGGGCTGAGCAAGTTTAAGTGACACAACCAAAGTTTAGCAACTAGTCACCCAGTTTCTTGTTTTTTCCAATTCATTCTGTTGCTTCATTTGGGGTATATTTTAGGAACCAGGAGAAAGGGGAATTCTGGAAGCCACTTAGGAAGAGCAAACAGCATAAGCAAAGAATAGCTTATCAGTTTGGCTAAAGTTCACTGTCCATGTTCAGGAAAAACAGAAAATATGGGAAAGAACAGCACTGTATGGATGAAGCCTTAGATGTCAGGTTTGGGATTTTGCATTTTACTCTGATGACTATGTGCTGTATATTTTTAAAAGTATGTTCTACACCTAAAGTGAGGCTTAAACTTATGATCCTGAGGTCAAGAGTCACTTAGTATGCGCTATATTTTTTAAAGAAAGTCATTGAAGTAAAGAAGTATACTTTTATTAATAAATATACTGTTCATTTGCTGTTGAGAGCAAACTGACTTTCACTAGCAGGAGGAGAAATGAGAAATGCAATTTGCAACTGCCAGTAGTAAGTTCCTGAGGCCCACATGTTCCTTTCATTCCCCAGTGTGGGAAGGAAGCACATAATCCTGACCGGCTTGTTCTGTGGTGTGTACAACAGGTCACAAGGGTGGCAAGGTTAGAGAATGTGGATGGACTGGTTCAAACTTCACCACTATTTTTTTAGTTCATGAGGATGAACAGCCACATCTTTGTACAATAGACATTTTCCTTTTCAATTTATATATGATGCTTTTATGGATTCTCTATTTCCACACTTGATCTTAGCCAAAAGGCTGAGAAACAATGGATTCTCTATTTCCAAGGCAAAGTAGAATCATGTCTAGATTTCTAAATCTCAACACAGCAGTGAGAGAAACCCCTTTGAAACATGTGTAAGATCATGTTGTTCTTTTGCTTAAAACCCTGTAATAGTTCTCCGTTCTACTTGGAGTGAAAGCATAATTTTTTAAAACATCTCATAGGGCTCACCCAATCTGGTTCTGCATTTCCCTCCTAGTCTCTTCTCACTCCCTCTCTCTCTTTCTCTCTCTTGCTCACTCACTCACTCTTCTCTAGCCACATTGGACTTTTTGCTGTGCCTCCAACACACTGGACACACTGCTGTCTCAGGACATTTGCACTTGCTATTCCCTCTGCCTAGACACTTCTTCCTCCAGATGCCTATAGTTCATCTCCTCACCTCCTCATGACCTTTGCTCAAGTATCCTCTACTCAAAGAGGCCTCCCTCGTCACTCTATTTAAATAGAATCGCCTTTCCTCTTTCTATTTCATTTTTCAACATACTACTAATCACCACATAGCATCTTATGTCTTTTATTTATATGTTTCTTTTTGGTCTCTCTTCAGCCACTAGACTGTTAATACCAAGGGAAGAGGCTTGATCACTTTTGCTTATGGTTATATTTTCCAATACCTATAACAGTGCCTGATACATACATGTGCCCAACAAATATTTGTTGAGTGAAAAAAAAAATGAGGTCTTTTATTCTCTGGCGACTGAACATAGAATTTCTTTGGATCTTTTAGTTTGTTAAGAAATTATAACCTTCTGATGAATCTCTATAAATCTAGATAAATTTCTTCATCCCCCTGAACATTTTGGGTTACAATGATAGAGGCTTCATTAGTTTTTCTTTAATATTTTTTCCTTTTCAGCAATAACAACAGGGTTTTAGTCTGACAAAACAAAAATGGCTTATTACTTCTAGGTCATAGAATGGGCTTGTCAAAGCCTGAGATCTTGAAAAATATTTTCATCTGCTGAATGGGACATAGATACTATTTACAGTCATAAATATTATCTCCCAATTTGTCTAGTTTGTTATTTCTGCTCTGGTTCTATCTTATATGTATGTATTGAATTTGTGCTGTTATAGTATTGTTTTATGTTCACTGACTGCTAACTTAGAAATGCTTCAAAGCATGTATGTTTTCCTTTGTAACTGAGTTTTAATATTTGAGTAGGAAAGATGCAGTGTCTATGATGTCTAAAATGGTGGTGCGCACAGAGTTTCCATAAATATAGGTTGACTTGGTAGAGTAATGATAGTCTTTTAACTATGAGAGTCAAATAATGTCACAGAAATTATAATCATCATCCATGAGTATCAATTATAGCCAGCTTTTCAAGAACTGTGTAACAAATAAATCTGAATGTCCTGAAAAGATCATGATATGTGGCTTCAGAGAATGGAAGGAGAGGAATAAATGAAAGGATAACTTTCTATTTTATTGCTTCAATGTTTATCTTCAATGATTTAAATATTGAAAGCATTTTTGAAATGCTCACTAATTTTATTCATCCTGGTATGTCATGCTCCCATATATTGTTATAAAATTAATTGGCATAATATTCATAAGAACAATTTTAGTCAGTCCTCCAAACCTATAGATTCCATGCTTCATCAACAAAGAATTTTATAAGAAGGACAAATTTCTCCTAAAGAAAGTACCAGTGGTGAAGGCCTTTATTCTGTTGCCTCAGCAAAATGGAAGCAAACTGTTCCGCTCTGATCTGGAAGGGAAAGACAAAGAAGCAGTGTTCCCTAACCCTAGATCTGAATCTATTCTTAGGTCTTAAAACCTCACTGCTTGGACACTACACCAGTGTCACTGGTCATTCACTCCTTTTCTGCCATGCCTCTCCTCAGTCTCTAGGAAATCTCAAGGCTTTTGAGAAAAACAACAACTGTGTCTCAGAAAATGCTCTAAGTCCTTGAATCAAAGGTTATTTATTGGAGATGATAATGACCCCAGTTCTTTCTTCAAAAACATGATTCTTAGAATTTCTGGGCATGTTATAAAGAAACCGTTGACATAAATGGTGTATCTTTTAGCTAGTATCAAACAGAATAGATGCATCTGTGAGGGAATTTTGACAGCCCAATTATAACTGTAAAATTTTTGCCAAGAATAAGTGGTCTGAAAATTTATTGTCATAGTACAGCAGTACTGAGTTCCTAGAAATAATTTATTTTAAAAAAAACCTTTAAACTCATGTACTTTGTTGAAGCCTATTGTCATTTTCTTCACTGATAAGTCACTCCCTTGTTCTAAAATTTTTATTTTCATTAGTTACGCATTGTATACCTAATAAAGTATAATGGAGTGGTATCCTTACCATTCCAGCCTCACCAGAAGCCTCCCCTCCAGCCAACCTGGTTTCCTCACTGTTCTCCAAATTCCAATGGAGGCCTTTAGAATTTCTATTGCTGGGGTTCCTGGGTGACTCAGTCAGTTAAGCATCCGATTTCGGCTCAGGTCATGACCTCACATCTGTGGGTTTGAGTACTGTGTCAGGCTCTGTGCTGACTGCTCGGAGTTTGGAGCCTGTTTCAGATTCTGTATCTCATTCTTTCTCTCCCTCTCCCCTACTTGCGCTCTTTCTCTGTCTCTCAAATAAATAAATGTAAAAAAAAAAATAGAATTCCTATTGCCAGACCTTTGTAACAAACTTGTTTTGGACTTCACATGACCTATGTGCTTCAGTCCAGGCAAATCCAGCATCCATCATCAATACTCCCGATAGGGCCATTCTCCAGGTTTCATCTTGTAGACATTTAATTGTCTTCAGAATCATGAATTATATTTTATTATAAGTGGAAGGATGGGCATGTTTCCCTAAATCTCAATTTATTCATCTGTTGAATGGCATAACAATACCAAACTCCCAGAGTTGTTGTGAAGGTTAAAGTTTCTAAACCCTAAGAAGTTATAAAAATATTAGGCATATCATAATTTCTGTACAATGTCATGTATTGTTTTTAGTTATCATTTTATGTGTAATTATCTTATTTCTCCATCTATAGCCTGAAAAATTTGAAAGTTCTATAGTTCTCATACTTTGTCTCCCTAATATGTCTGGCCAGGTATACTTTTTATTCTACATGAACAAAAACATTTGTCAGTTGGTGACCTGGATTTGATACGGTGAAGAAATGCTGCCACAGTATCTCAGGTTTGATATCTCACTCATTATACAGTGCTTAATTCATTTTTGTAGTTGTTAACTACAGTGGATTTAAAATAATTTAAAACAATTATTGTGACAAAGAAGAACTATGTTGTATATGTTAATTAAAAAATTACATATCCCTCCTTTTCATTTCTACTAGAAAATCCGTGCTGAATTTGATCTAATGTCACCTGTTATTCACTATTCTAGTTTTGAAAGCTAGGCCCCCCAGCCTTGAGTCTATGTAGGCTCAGTTGGTTAAGTGTCTGACTCGTGATTTCGTCTCAGGTCATGATCTCATGGTTTGTGAGTTAGTGTGGAGCCTGCTTGGGATTCTCTCTTTCTCTCTCTCTCTCTCTCTCTCGCTCTTGCCCTCGCCCTCTCCCTTTCCCTCTCTCTTCTTCAGAGACTCAGGCTAGTGGAGTTAAAGGATTTAATCTAACAGGTCTCTAGGGGAAATGTGACAGTGTGGAGCAGAGCAGGAAAAATATGTAACACAGCCAAATGTATTACTTGAAAGGCTACCTTTTGGTTAATACAAAGTTGAACACTCTGTTTCTCTTTACATTATCACAGGTGTCCATTAAGGCTTTAAAGTTGAAGGCAACCAAGAGGGGGTGGTGTAAGATGATGGAGAAGTAGGGAGCTCTGTAATTTTCACATGCCCACATCTATCAAACTAAGAAGGACTGAAACCACAATACTCTGATCTACAAGAGTCGGAGGAAAAGACACAGAGTCCATAAAGAAGGCAGCCTTATAGGTGCCTGAATGAGTGCAAACTGAGGAAGATAAATATGGGCTGGGACCCTGAGGCTTGGAGGGCAGGGAGGCCCACTACTCTCAGAGAACTGGGGAACACACAGAGCAGTGGGGAAACGAGGGGAAGAGAAAGAGAGGCTGAAAACACTCATAGAGCTGTCTACAGAGAAGATAAAAAACTTGGCCTGGGATGGAGAGGAATCCTATGATCCCATCTATAACTGCATGGTGTGGGGAGAGAGATTCGTCCCCTTTAGCTGGTGTGTTTTTCTTGGGCTCGGCTCCCTGATGCCAGGCTGCTACAGGAGAAATTGCTTTCCTACCCCCCGCCCCACTTGATCCCCAGCTAGGATGCCGCCTGGCCTGGGGAGTACATTTCATCTTGGGCAGTATCATTAAAGTGCATGGACTAGGATTTGGAAATGAGACAGGGCATGGAAAATACAACTTGGCCAGCCTGAGGCACAGGGAGATAGGACCCAAACAAGTGGGTTGCAACGCTTGGTTCAAGAAGGGATTGGGGAGCTGCCATTCTTCTCCCCACAATCACCAAGGCCGGGTCTCGGAGGGCAGCCCAAGAAATCTACTGACAACAAACCGCTCCAATCCACACTAGAGAGTCGCCTATTTTTTTTTCTTTTTTCCTTTTTTCCTTTTTTTTCCTTTTCCCTTCGGGAGTCCAGGAAAAACCAATGTTGATGCATTGCCATAATTAGATCAATTCTTGCCATTCAGATATATTTTCCCTTATCTCATACTTATCTCCCCCCTCCACGGATTTTACACTTTTAGACTGTCCTTTGTCTTTTGTTGTTTTTGTCTCCCCCTTTTTCCTTTCTTTTCTTTCCTTTTCTTTTCTTCTCTATACTCTTCTTTTCTTTTCTTTCTCTTCCTTTCTCCTTTTGGTTTGCTTGTTTGTTTGATTTCTCTGTGCATTTGCGTGCTTTTGTTCCCTGTGTGTTTGTCTGTCTGTTTTCCTTTTCAGGGCTACCTCAAGAAACAAGCCAAAGTACACATGGTGAAGAGTCCCAAATATCACTGAATAGGGAAATAAAATAACCAAAGGCATAAAAAGAGAAACCGAGAGACACCATTAAAAGAACACTTCCTGAACGGACAGGCTGTGGACAATGAACCTCCTTTAATAGCAATACTCACAGGTGCAAAGTGCATAACAAGCTTTTAAAACTGACAAGAGACAGAAAGCTAGCCAAAATGATGAAATGGAAGAACTCTCCTCTAAAGAAATTCCAGGAAGAAGTTACAGCCACAGAACTTCTCAAAACAGATATAAGCAACAAAACAGAGCAAGAATTTAGAACAATTGTCATAAAATTAATTGCCGGGCTTGAAAAACCCATGGAAGTCATCAGAGAAGCTATTGATACAAAGAAGAAGGACCTTCAAATTAGCTGTGATGAGTTTAAAAATGCTATAAATGAGGTGCATAATAAAATGGAAGTGGCCACCTCATGGATTGAAGAGGCAGAGAGGAGAATAGGTGAATTAGAAGACACAGTTATAGAAAAAGAGGAAGCCGAGAAAAAGAGAGAAATTAATCCAGGAGCACAAAAGAATTTGAGACCTGAGTGATACCATCAAACGGTATCATGGGAATTCCTGAAGAAGAAGAAAGAGAAAAAGGTCCTGAAGTGGTGCTTGATCAAATTATAGCCAAGAACTTCCACAATCTGGGGAAGGAAATAGACATTGAAATCCAAGAGGTGCAGAGAACTCCCCTCAGACATAACTTTAATTGACCTTTGGCACAACATATCATAGTGAAACTGGCAAAATATAAGGATAAAGAGAGAATTCTGAAAGTAGCTAGGGATAAAGGGGCCCTAACATACAAAGGGAAACTATCAGAGTAGTTACAGACCTATCTACAGAAATTTGGCAGGCCAGAAAGGAATGGCAGGAATTATTCAATGTGATAAACAGAAAAAATATGCAGCCAAGAATCCTTTATCCAGCAAGCCTGTCATTCAGAATAGAAGGAGAGATAAAGGTTTTCACAAACAAACAAAAATTGAAAGAATTTATCACCAGCAAACCAACAGTACAAGAAATCCTAAGATGGACTCTATGAGGGAAATGTTGCAAGGAAAGTACCAGAGACACCACTACAAGCATGAACCCTACAGAGAACACAATGAATCTAAACCCATATTTTTCAATAATAACACTGAATGTAAATGGACTAAATGCTCCAATCAAACTACATAGGGTAGCAGAAAGGACACAAAAACAAAATTCATCTTTTTGCTGTCTACAAGAGACTCATTGTATACCTGAACACACCTTCAGATTGAACGTAAGGAGATAGAGAAATATCTATCATGTGACTGGAAGTCAAGAGAAAGCCAGAATAGCCATACTTATATCAGACAAACTGGACTTAAAAATAAAGGCAGGGAGCGCCTGGATGGCTCAGTTGGTTAAGCCTCTGGCTTCGTCTCAGGTCAGATCTCACGTTCGTGGGTTCGAGCCCCGCTTCAGGCTCTGTGCTGACAGCTAGCTCAGAGCCTAGAGCTTGCTTCCGGCTCTGTGTTTCCTTCTCTCTCTGCCCCTCCCCCTCTCATGCTCTGTCTCTCTCTGTATCAAAAATAAATAAAACATTAAAAAAATAAAGGCAGTAACAAAAGATGAAGAAAGATATTATATAATAATTACAGGGTCTCTCCATCAGGAAGAGCTAACAATTATAAATGTCTACACACCAAATTCGGGAGCACCCAAATACAAAAGACAATCACAAACAGAAACAGTCCTATTGATAAAAATGTGCTAATAGCAGGGAACTTTAATACACCACTTACAGCAATGGATAGATTAACTAGACAGAAAATCACTAAAGGAACAATGGACCCGAAGGACACATTGGACCAGATGGATTTGACAGATATATTTGGAACTCTTTTTCCCGAATTCCAGCCCTACACAAAAATACGTAAATTGAGATCATATCAGGCACACTTTCAGATCACAATGCTATGAAACTTGAAATCAATCACAGGAAAAAGTCTGGAAAACCTCCCAAAACATGGAGGTTAAAGACCACCCTACTAAAGAAGACTGAGCTAACCAGAAAATTAGAGAAGAAATTTAAAAATATATGGAAACAAATGAAAACGAAAATACAACAATCCAAACTTTCTAGGATGCAGCAAAGGCAGTCCTAAGAGGAAAGTATATTGCAATCCAGGCCTATTTCAAGAAACTAGAAAAAGTGCAAATTCAAAATCTAATAGCGCACCTAAAGGAACTAGAAGGAGAGCAGCAAGAGCACCCAAAACCCAGTAGAAGAAGAGAAATAATAAAGATAAGGGCAGAAATAAACAATACAGAATCCAGAAAAACAGTTGAGCAGATCAATGAAACAAGAGTTGGTTTTTTGAAAAAATAAACAAAATTGATACACCTCTAGCCAGGCTCCACAGAAAGAAAAGAGAGAACACCCAAACAAACAAAATCACGAATGAAAATGGATCTATTACAACCGATCCCTCAGAAATACAAGCAATCATCAGGAAATACTATGAAAAATTATATGCCAACAAACTGGAAAACTCAAAAAAAGTGGACAAATTCCTAAACACACATGACTACCAAAATTCAAACGAGAAGAAATAGAAAATCTGAACAGATCCATAACCAGTGGAGAAATAGAATCAGTTATCAAAAATCTCGCAACGAAAAAAAAAAAAATCTCCCAACGAATAAGAGCCAGGGGCCAGATGGCTTACCTGGGGAATTCTACCAGACATTTAAAGCAGAGTTAATACTTATTCTTCTTAAGCTATTCCAAGAAGTAGAAATGGAAGGAAAACTTCTGAACCCATTCTATGAAGCCAGCATCACTTTGATTCCCAAACCAGACAGAGACACAACAAAAAAAGAGAACTATAGGGCAATATCTTTAATGAATACAGATGCAAAAATACTCAAGAAGATACTAGCAAATAGAATTCAACAGCATATAAAAAGAATTACCCACCATAATCAAGTGAGATTAATTCCTAGGTTATAGGTCTGGTTCAATGTTCGCAAATTCATCAATGTAATATATCACGTTAACAAAAGAAAAGATAAAAACCATATGATCCCATCAATAGATGCAGAAAAAGCATTTGACAAAATACAGCATCATTTCTTAATAAAAACTCTCAAGAAAGTCGGGATAGAAGGACCTTACTTAAACATCATAAAAACCATTTTTGAAAAGCCCACAACTAATATCATCCTCAATGGGGAAAAACTGAGAGCTTTCCCTCTGAGATCAGGAACACGACAAGGATGTTCACTCTCACCACTGTTGTTTCACATAGTGCTGGAAGTCCTAGCACTAGCAATCAGACAACAAAAGGAAATAAAAAGCAACAGAATTGGTAAAGATGAAGTGAAATTTTCACTTTTCACAGATGACATGATACTCTACATGGAAAACCCGACCGACTGCACCAGAAGCCTACTAGAACTGATCCATGAATTAAAAATGTCACAGGATACAAAATCAACATACAGAAATTGTTTGTATTTTTATACATCAATAAATAAGTGTGGGGAGCTGCCAGAAGAGCTGCCAAAAGAAAAGACACGTGCCTCGACCTGCAACATCAGCCACCAGCACAGCTGAGCTGCGTTATCACTCCCAGCACAGCAAGAGCTGCATTATCACTTCCATCTGGGGCCTTCATGTTTATTTCCCTGGCCTTTCTTGTTAGCCTCTCAGGTGGTGTGCTGATGCTGCAGTTTCTGTTTTCCCCTCTTGTCCTCGCCCTTGTTTCTTAGCAACTGACTCACATCAGCTGCCTGCCTTCTACCCTTTATAAGACGTGTGTGGTCTCTCCAACGAGGCTTGATCAGAGACTTTGTCTTGCCTCCATTCTCTGTGCTCCCTGCCCTACCCCATTCTCACCCCCTCCCTCAGGACCTGCATTGACCGACCTGCCGGACGGGTCAAATAAGCAACAGAAAGGGAAAGCAAGAAACTGATCCCATTCACAGTGGTACGAAAAACCATAAAGTACTCAAGAATAAAGCTAAACAAAGATATAAAAGACCTGTACGATGAAAAGTATAGAAAACTTATGAAAGAAATTGAAGAAACCCAAAGAAATGGAAAAACATTCCATGCTCATGGATTGGATGAATAAACATTGTTAAAATGTCATTATTACCCAAAGCAATCTATACATTCAATGCAATCCCCATCAAAATTGCACCAGTATTCTTTGCAAAGCTAGAACAAACTATCCTAAAATTCATATGGAACCACAAAAGACCCTGAATAGCGAAAGTAATATTGAAGAAGAAAACCAAAACAGGAGGCATCACAATCCCAGACTTTAGCCTCTACTACAAAGCTGTCAAATCAAGACAGTATGGTATTGGCACAAAAACAGACACTTAGACCAATGGAATAGAATAGAGAACCCAGAATTGGACCCACAAATGTATGGCCAATTAATCTTTGACAAAGTAGGAAAGAGCATCCAGTGGAAAAAAGACAGCTTCGTTAACAGATGGTGTTGGGACAACTGGGCAGCAACATGCAAAAGAATGAAACTAGACCACTGTCTTGCACCATACACAAAAATAAACTCAAAATGGATGAAGGACTTGAATGTGAGACAGGAAACCATCAAAACCCTTGAGGAGAAAGCAGGAAACAGCCTCCTTGACCTCAACCGCAGCAATGTCCTATTTGACACATCCCCAAAGGCAAGGGAATCAAGAACAAAAATGAACTATTGGGACCTCATCAAGATAAAAAGCTTCTGCACTGCAAAGGAAACAATAAAACTAATAGGCAACTGATGGAAGGGGAGTGGCTAGTTGCAAATGACATATCGAATGAAGGGCTAGTATGCAAAATCGACAAAGAACCCAACAAACCCCACACCTGAGAAACGAATAATCCAGTAAAGAAATGGACAGAAGACATCAATAGACCCTTTTCCAAAGAGGACATCCAGAGGGCCAACAGATACATGAAATGATGCTCAGCGTCACTCATCATCAGGGAAACACAAATCAAAACCACACTGAGATACCACCTCACACCAGTCAGAGTGGCTAAAATGAACAAATTAGGAGACTATAGATGCTGGAGAGGATTTGGAGAAATGGGCGCCCTCCTACAGTGTTGGTGGGAATGTAAACTGGTATAGCTGTTCTGGAAAACAGTGTGGAAGTTCCTCAAAAAATTAACAATAGAACTCCCATATGACCCAGCAATAGCACTGCTAGGGATTTACCCAAGGGATACAGAAGGGCTGAGGCGTTAGTGCACATGTACCCCAATGTTCATAGCGGCACTTTCAACAATAGCCAAATCATGGAAAGAGCCTAAATGTCCATCAACTGATGAGTGGATCAAGAAGATGTGGTTTATATATACAATGGAATACTACATGGCAATGACAAAGAATGAAATTTGGCCATTCCTAGCAACGTGGATGGAACTCGAGGATGTCATGCTAAGTGAAATATGTCAGGTGGAGAAGGACAGATACCATATGTTTTCACTCATAAGTGTTACAGAACCTTAACAGAGGACCATGGGGGAGTGGAGGGGAGAAATAGTTATGGAGAGGTAGAGAGGCAAATCATGAAAGACCTTTGAATATTGAAAACAAACTGAGGGCTAAAGGGGGAGGGGGAAAGGGGAAGGGGGTGATGGGCATGGAGGAGGAGGGCACTTGTGGAAAAGAGCACTGGATGTTGTATGGAAACCAACTTGACAGTAAACTATAAATAAAATAAAGTTGAAGGCAACTTTATTTTAGATTCATCAAGTATTCCTTCTCTTATCTTTAATAGCTTCTATTGGGTTAGATTCACCAAGTATTCCTTCTCCTCTTATCTTTGATAGCTTCTATTGGGTTGTTAGTGATGGCTCCCTGTGCTTCCAATAATAGCTAAGTCAGCTGGGCTCTCCCTAAAAGGAGGGGGAAAAAATAACAGAGATTCTCTTACCTATGACTCCCAATGATTTTGAATGTTTCAAAGTATTTAATCAGAACAAGAAGAAGGAATTTTAAAAGTCACTTAAAAAATCATAGGCACCTACATACAACTGCTTTAGCAACAAGGGGAAGACAAACTATTGAATGAAACATTTTGTGCTATTTAGAAAACTAACTTTTAGCAATTCAATAACATCAGAACTTTTAAAATATTTATTTGTACTTACTTAAAAATGCAATTCTTGATAATCTTTCCAACAGAAATAATAAAAATTAAAGGTTTATTCACCAAGATATTACCTAACATAAGTGAACTATAATGCAACTCTTATAATACTGCCATTGAATATGATACATATATAACATGTGATAATGTTAAAAAGGAAAAGACATAAAATTATGTTTATATTGTGTGATTAAAGCTTTAAAAAATAAACAAAATGACATATAAATATGATAATATGCCAAAATGTTAATGGGGTTATATTTAGGGATAGACAGTATTAAGTTAGCTTCTTAATTTTCCTGTGTATTATATCAGGACAAGTACAATTTTAAAATGAGAGACTTAATTATTCCTGTTGAAATTAAGGGAAGAGATTTCCCTCCCCTCCTGTTTCTTAGAACATTTACTTTAGAAAATGTGTAATTATATATACTTTCTCTTCTCTTTGAAAGGCCTTTTGTCAGCTCTTAGACCCTGGAACAACACTTTCAAGGATCTGAGCCCATCTCTTTGAAATGTAAACAATCAAACCTTTCCACCAAGTGAGAAAACAGTGGGAATGAACCAGGTTATCTATGAACCAGGAAGTAAGTTCTCTACAGACTTGGAATCTGCTAGCCCACTTTATTTTGGACTTTCCAGGCTCTACTCTAGAACTGTGAGAAATACATTTTTGGTGCTAAACCACACCTTCTTTCCCCTCTTCCTCCACCCCCATCCCTGCAGGCAAAAGAAAATGTAAACATCAAAGAAGATAGCACCCCTGTCTCCCTCTGTGGGAAGGCAGGAACCTCACTTTTAGTG
This sequence comes from Helogale parvula, assembly GCA_004023845.1. Lineage (NCBI taxonomy): Eukaryota > Metazoa > Chordata > Mammalia > Carnivora > Herpestidae > Helogale > Helogale parvula. The sequence goes on along the minus strand of PJEM01002548.1, from coordinate 146,887 downwards.
GGCACCTTGTTCCAAGTTGCAAGACTACCTTCTGTTATAAAAACATGAGAAGTTTGCTTTTTCCCTGGATCTGGCTGGTTAACTAGCACAGGTGGCCACTCCATTACTAGGCGAATTTAGGACAAACTACGTGTGACAGATGGTGCTATCCAGTCCTCTTACTAAGGAGCAGTTATTGTTACCTTGATAACTTACTGTTATCTTACATAACATCTATGAAATGGGTTGAATCAGCTTTGTTGTATAAGGGAGTGAGAATCCTTTCTGTTTCTGCAATCTCTTAGCAGATTACCTGTGATGTAGATTACATATGGGTTTAAGGCTTATTCAGCAATAAAAGTGCTTTCTTTCTCCAATAGTGTTTCGAGTTGGGAACACATCGTGTTTTAAGTTGTATTTCTTCAACAATGTCATTTTTGTTTTTGTAGTCTTCACTCCTAGCACAGACCCCAAACTGGGGCTTGAACTCATGAACTGAGATCAAGATCTGAGCTAAGATTAAGAGACAGATACTTAACATGAGCTATCCATGTGTCCCAACACTGTCAAATTTATTATTTTTGCAACGGAAAAATATTTTATTTTATAATTAGCTTTTATTTTCCTAAATGATGATCTCTTTCTTTTTGTTATTAGTTTGTAACTACTTTTTTGGTTTACCCTACTCTAAGCTATAAGCTCCTCTTTGCTCAAAATATTTTGACTTGGATGCTGTTCCATTTTTTTCCGTGCTGCAGGTTGTAGTATTTTAAGCCTGCAAAATACATATCAGTATATAGGGAAAAACCTATGGTTAACTGATAGATATCATGTTCATGCAGGACTTGAGTCTCCATCAGTTTAAAATTGTAAATTACAAGGAAAAGTCACTCTTACCAATAGCCTAACCTCCAGAAACCCATAGACCCAGTTTCTTGGGGCCCTGACATTACCCTCCCTTCCACAGTGATGTGGGAAACAAAGGCAAGAAGGCAATGGTAGAAAAATTAAATTTCTTAAAACCTGCAGTCCATGGACAAATACTTGAGATGGAGGACTATAATTAACACCCTACTGTCTTAATGTTAATGCTTTGCTAGCCTGGAAAGCAACTTTAGCTTCACAATAGCTAGGCCTTTATCTCTGAGTCTTCTTTAGCACATGAAAGTCTTTTTGGAAACTTTCCTTTTGCCTTTATCTCCCCTAACTCCTCTAAACATAACCTCAGTGCCACTCTTTCTGCCCACAATCCTGTCCCTGTAAAATTACCTTTTTGCACCAAAGATATCTCAAGAATTCCTGTTCTCAGCTCTGGACTCCCACCACCACTCCAAATCCACATCAAAAGGACATTATTAAGAAAATAAAAAGACAATACACAGAATAAAAGAAAATATTTGCAAATCATTTATATAATTGTAATTATATCCAGCCTATATAAAGTTTTTAGAAGTCAACAATAAAAGACAGCAGTTACAAATTGGGAGAAACTTTGAATAGACAGGTCTCCAACAAAGACATACCAATAGCCAATAAGCATATGAAAATGTTTTGGTCATTAGAAACCTAAAAAATCAAAACCATAATAAGATATCACTTCACATTCAGTGATGTGAATTCAAAAAAGATTACTAAAATAAAAAACCTCATAATGACTAGAGTTTGCCAAGGATGTGAAGAAATTTTAGCCTTTGTACATTGTTGGAAGATTGTAAAATGATGAAGCCATTTCAGAAAAATATTTGGCAGATCCACAAAATGTTAGACTTACATATGACACAGAAATTCCACTCATAGGTATCTGTTCAAGAGAAATGAAGCACAGATTTTCATGAAATTTTGTATCTGAATATCCTTAGCCAGAATTATTCATAATAGCACCCAAATAGAAATGATCCAAAAGTCTGTCAACTAATAAATGGAAAAAATATATAGTTATATAATGAAATATTATTTGACAATAAAAGAAGTGAAGTACTGATGTGTGCTACAATATGAATGAACTTTGAAAACATTATCCAAAGTAGAAAAAAAAAGCTGGTTACAAAAAGCCACATAGTATGTGACTCCATTTATATGAAATCTTCAGAAAAGCCAAATGCAGGGAGACAGAAAGTAGATTAGTAGTGTGTGTTGGGGATGAGGTGGAGACTAACTGCTATCAATCTTGGATTTCTTTTTGGGATGATGAAAATGTTCTAAAATTAGATAGTGGGTATGGTGGTACAACTCGTAATAAACTACAAAATCACTATATTGTACATTTTAAAAATGGTGAATTGTCTGGCATACAAATTACATCTTAACAAAACTATTATAAAAAAGAAATTGTTTGGGGAATATTGTTCGTTCTGACCAAGATGAAATAGCCCAACTCTTCCAGGTCTTTCTTCTTTAAAAACCCTGGACACAATACTATAAACAAATATCTAAAGTCTCTGAAAGCTGGGATGAAGACAGAAAAGTGACCAGTTATTGGGATGTCAGGCACAATACAGGGTTGAGTTTCCTGGATTTTCTTTTTGCCTCCCATATATACCAGACAGGGCACTGGTGAAGCCTGCAACCTAATCCATCAATAGGCACAAACAACAATGACTCCAAGAAAAGCCTATTTACTCTGGTCAAAGACCAGGAAAAAGACAACTTAACAGAACAGAAAAGCTATTTGACAACACCCACTGTACTTGAGCAAAATATCAGGACAACATTCAATACTCTGTCCACCTCACCCACAGCACACACTCCATGGTTTTGGTAGAGATGAGTGGGAAGCCAATTCTACCTCCTACTCACTGGATACAGATGGCAATGATCTGCTAGTCCTGCCATGGTAGTGTTAGTGGGGTCCAGTTAGGATCTAGCCTCCATCCTGACCTGGCATCGATGAAGTAGGACGAGGAGTAGCAAGCTGGGCTGGTCTTTACTCTGTATTCCCACTCACCCTGTTGTCATCAGGACCCGGGGAAGCCAAACCTCCATCCATGCCTGGCATCAAAGTAGACCAAGGTGGAGGTATGAGATGGGCTGGATGCCACTCTGGTTTCCTCAATTCTGGTGCAGCAGGGAAATGCAAATTAGAACCACAATGAGATATCACTGCATACCTATTAGACCACCTAAAAAAACATTAAAAACAAATATTGGTGAGAATGTGGAGAAACTGGAATTCTCATACATTGCTGTTGGGAATATAAAATGGCACAGCATCTCTGGAAAATAGTCTTCCAGGTTTTACAAAACTTAATATGCACTTACCATAGAACCCCAGCAATTGTTCTCTTTTGGGGCATTTACCCCAGAGAAAACTTACGTTCACACAAAAACCTGTACATGAATGTGCAGGATGGTTTATATAGTAAAATACTGGCAACTATTCAAATGTCTTTCAGTGGCTGTATGGTTGAGCAAACTCTAGTACATCCATACGATGGAATACCACTCAGCAATAACAAGTAATGACATAATGATATATGTAACAAACCGGGTGGATCTCAAAGACCTGGTGTTTAGTGAAAAAAACTAATTTCACAATGTTACATATTGTATGATTCTATTCATACAACATCCTGGAAATGACACAACTACAGAGAAGAACAGATTAGCAGTTGCTAGCACACAGCGACAGGTGTAATGTGGGAGGTGGATATAAATACAAAGAGGTAACACAGCGAGTTCTTTAGTGGTAATAGAAAAAAGTCTGTATTTTGACGGTGATGACAACTATGCAAATTTATACAAAGAAAATGCATGCAATTATACATACACAAATGAATGCAGGTTTTAAAGCAGTAATGTACCAATGTCAATGACTATGCTACAGCTTTAGTATATAAGATGTCATCATCGAGGGCACTGAATAAAGCATGTATGGGATTCGTTCTATTTTCTCAACTTCCCATGAGTCTATTATTATTTCAAAATAAAAAGTGTAAAACACTGCATTTTCTTCCTGCCAACAAAATAAGAAAATCTACATATTTTTTTGGGTTGGTAAATATTTTGTTAATTTTATGTAAGCACAGAAAACATAACATTTTTATGCACAAGGGTTGACTGAAAAATTTGATGCCTCTGTGCTTGTGGAATAAAGTAATGTCAATATTGCAGTTCCAAGAAACCGATCTGGACCTGCTACTAGAAGAACAGGATGTGCTAAAGTTGCTCATGGTACCGGCTGCTGGATTGAAAGCTGAAAAGTGTGATGACCTCGTGTGTCCCAGAAACCTGCACATTTTTTTGAGAAATTATTTTGTCACTGCAGGAATCAGTGTTTGGTTTTAAAACTTTAGATGACACCACCACACCCCACAACCCCATCACTGATTCCAAAATGGAATTTAAGGGTTTGTAACAGGCTAATTATATATTTTGTTTTCAAGTGCTTGATTTCTTTTAGTTCTACTTCCTGCCAATAGCAGGATGAGTACTCCCAAAAGTCTGTACTATGTGTGTAACGTTAGCATTTTTTTTCACTGATACGTTTAAAGTGTAATAATTTTGGGACACCTGGGTGGTTCAGTTGGTTGGGCATCCGACTTCAGCTAAGGTCATGATCTCGTGGTTTCTGAGTTTGAGCCCCGCATTGGGCTCTGTGCTGACAGCTCAGAACCTGGAGCCTGCTTCGGATTCTGTTGTCTCCCTCTCTCTCTGCCTCTTCCTTGCTTGCACTCTGTCTCTTTCAAATAAATAAGCATTTAAAATATTTTTAAAAATAGACATCCCTCTCAAATTTGCTTTAAAAAAGTAAAAAATAAAGTAATATTTTAAAAATCAGATTTCCGACTGGAAATATATGATTTAATACAGGAAATTTCGAACACAAGCTGGATATTGGGTAAAATAGGAAAGGTTATTTAAAATTTTTAGTACGACCAGAAGTCAGTAATCAGCCTTACCAGTGACATTGATGGTAAAAAAGATCATAGACCATGATTGAACTGGTAGTAGGTAGCTGCTATCTAAAAATAGTAGGATACATTTAGAAGCATATATACAATATGAGCTTTGATATTGTAGCACTGCCAAAGAGTCCAATCCTTTATATCTTTCAGTGGATAAAACCCTGAAGATAATTGCAATAAACCATCATTGCTCTTTTGGGTAACATTAAAAATGAACTGTTGAAACAACCAGTAAATGTTGTACCAATAAAGGAAACAACAACATTGGCTAGGTATGAAAAGCACAACTGAAAAGACAAAATTGCTCGATGATCAATCTAGAGTCTATTTAAAGAAAAAAGAAAAAAACTTGGTAAAACTCCATTCTATAATTATGATCAAATCTGTTGGGAGCTTAAAAAGAGGTGGAAAAGATGCCCTTGTTGGCTGTTGCTCAATAGGGTTTTTTTTTAAGGTTTTATTTTTAAAAGTAATCTCTACACCCAATGTGGAGCCCAAACCCACAACCCCAAGATGGAGAGTCTACACTCCACACACTGAGCCAGCCAGGCACCCCAAGGCCTATTTAAGGGAAAGAAGACGGTTTCATTAGACTCCATGTGATAGTTATGGTAAAATCTTTTGGGAGCTTAAAAAGAGGTGAAAATGATTCCTTTGCATCAGCGCTCAATAGTTCCAACACTTCAGAAGGGTGTCTTAGAATGTACTGGTTGAGAGATGAATGCTAACTTTGCTCTTTATTTTAAATTGGAAAGATGGGCACTAATAATTTAGCAATTTGATCAGCTATTGACTTTTTCTACTACTTTTAAGAGGATAATTCATAGGATAGTATTTATAGTAAATTATAGTATTTATAGTAAAATAGCCAGTGCAAATAATTATTAAAAGACCTAGGAGATTTACTTTTAATGAATGGAAAAACACATATTGATGGATGCATGCAGGGAAACAAATCTATAATGCCAGCATTGGTGGAAAAAGTCACGCTTATGTATTTTGCATGAGTTAGCAGCACTGGAATAGCCAGTCAACAATATTTCCTCTCAAAGATTTTGTTTCTTGATTTTCCTTGCATATTAATGGTTGGCAAAAAAAAAAAATACTGGCTTCTGTTGTAAATTTGCAGAAATAATTATTTAGATGCTTATCTTTTTAGATAAATTTGTAAAGAAATGGGGAATGAGTTTGAAAACCTGCTCTTTGACATATATATGTGCTGACTTAGAGAAAAATGCTGACTGAACTTTCAATTTAGTGAAATTACACTTTTCTTAATGGAGAATTAAAAACATTTTAACAGTGGCTAAAACATGGGTTAAAATTTTACCTAACGATAACAGTGGTTAAAATGTGAATTACATTTTTGCCTAATGATAAATAGTTATCAGAGTTGGCTTGCTCAGCAAAAACACTTCAAAGGTGACTTGTTTGTAGATGTGAAATCATGAAAGTTGTCACTGGGTGTGACAAAACACAGCAGAATTAAAGTGTGAGAGCTGTAATGAGTGAAATTTTGGAAACGTAATTCAATTACGTTGATAAAAGTTAGCTCGTATAATGTTTTTTTTTCTTTCTTTGAAAGGGGCCTTCAGGGGTGCCTGGGTGGCTCAGTCAGTTAAGCGGCTGACCTCAGCTCAGGTCATGATCTCATGGTTCATGGGTTTGAGCCCCATGTCGGGCTCTGTGCTGACAGCTCAGAGCCTGGAGACTGCTTCAGATTGTGTCTCCCTCCATCTCTGACCCTCCCCTGCTCCCGCTGTCTCTCTCTGTCTCTCAAAAATAAAATAAAAAGACATAAAAAAATAAATATAAGACAGGGGCCTTCAGGATGTGTGAGTGACATCCATTACCACATTGATCATTGGTGTTTGTTAGGCTCATTTGGATGGTTAGGCAGCAGTCCCCTTTCCCCCTCAGCACTGTGGGGTGTCCCTACCAAAGCAGACTGCTGGGTCAGAGGATAGACTTCCATGATAGAGGAGGGTTGGTCTTCTACTGATGGTATAGAAGTAGTGGTGCTCTCCTGTTGGAACCTCCCAATGAGCTCTCAAGGTCCATTTGTAGGAGTGTGGGGTAGTCAAGCTTAAGACTCCAGACACATACAGATTAGGTGCTCTGTGAGGCAGTCAGCCTTTCCCAGAAAAATAGAAAAACAAATAAAGAAAAAAGAAAAGAAAAAAAGGCACTTCAACTCTTTTACCCTTAAGACAAGAAAAGAGACATCCTGACAGTATTTTCTATGACATGAGTCACTTGACTAGTCAGTTAAAAGATACTTAAATTTTTCATCAGTAATCATGTCAGACATTCTATTGTAGTGTTTATCACTTTAGTAGTGTTCTGGTCATCATAATTATTGTGCTTATAAAGTTTGCAAAACAATGAAAAAATTACTCTTTTTTTTTTTTTTTTTTTTGAGAGAGAGAGTGTGTGCTCATGCATATGTGTGAGGGAAGGGGCAGAGAGAAAGGAAAGAGACTCCCAAGCAAGCTCCTCTGTGGGAGGTTCCTGGAGAGACGATGAGCAAGATGCAACAACGTTTCCAGAGGCTGCCAGCAGCTTATGGAAACAGGGACGTTCCCAACCCCCGGGAACGTGACCATGCGCCTTTCTTAATGGAAGCGTGAACGGTCTCAGAGAAGCTGGGCACCGTGACCGCTGAACGGTCCCCAAAAGACCGGGCACGGTGAAAAAGGACGGTCCCAGGGAGGCTGGGAACCGTGGACGTCCCCAAAAGAGATGGAAATGGACCAAGAGCTGAGGGCTAACGGGAAACATTATTAGGAACAGCATCTTATTTTATACCCTCCATGCAAGCCTGGAGAGCATGGTAAAAACGTTTAATCAGCAGTAAATGTTTAACTAGAACAATAGAGACAGTCACAAAGCGGGCAGAGCAGCAGCAGCTTGCAACTGTGTGTGGGTATATCTTGTAGCTTCTTGTCACTCTTGGTTGATGACCAGGTAGGCTCTGTCCTGCACGTTCTCCTGAATTTCATCAAGTTCCTTGTTCCCAGCATTCTGGGAGCAAAAGTCCGATAAGGATGTTTCATACACAAGGACAGTGCTTGGGAACTAAGGTCCAATGTCCTATTTCCCAACACTCCATCCCCAGCACAGAACTCCCAAGGGGCTCAATCCTACCACCATGAGATCATGACCTAAGCCTGTATTAAGAGTTGGATGCTTAACCAACTGAGCAACCCAGGTGACCTAAACTATTTTGATTTGGGTGCACATGTTTTAATGGGTTTATGGTCTCAAAATCCAATGACACTATGACAAGAAGAGAAGTTACTATACAATGTAAATTCAGATTGGATCAATTTTATTAAATAAGTTTATTACCAGTTGTGATTACATAAGGAAGCAGAGAGGAAAATCCTTTTTTGTTTTTCAAGATAGCAAACTATAAAGTGTTTAAAATTTGTATAATGCATCCAGCAAATATTTATGACTTTACTATTCGCTGACACTTTTCTAGAGTTTTGGCAGAGTTAATGGATAAAGCAGAAAAGGTCCCTGTTTAAGAACTGAAAAATGTGGAGGAAAAGGGGTCAACATGGTGGAGAAGTAGGAGACCCAAATTTCCCTCAGACCTCAAACACAGCAGTATGGAGGCCAGAAAACTTGGAATTCCAGGAATCTGGGCTACAGAGTGACAGACACATCTCCCGGGGCCCATGGGGACAACTTGGCAGGACATAAGGGCATGATTGTGAATTGGGAGAGATAAAGTGGGATGCATAGGCACTGAAGGGATGGATCCTGTTCCGTGGAGAGACAAAAGGAAGTGAAAGAGAGGGTATGGAAGTGTAAGATTGCATCTGGACAAGAGAAAAACCTCTCTGGACCATGGACCAATTTTTAACTTGCACACAGCCTTGGACGTGATGATTCAGGGTTGTGGGACTTTCTCTGGACTGGGGCTGGCCACCCTGTATGCATGCCTGGTGGGGAGGGGGACCAACCCTGGCTTCGGGTAGTGGTAGTGAGCTCAGAGGCACAGCTGGAGAGAGCAATTCCTTCCTTTCAGAGCTGTGAGAAGAAGGTATATAGCAGCTCCAAAGATAAAAGACCCTGCAGGCACCTTCCAGCTAGAGGCACTTTGTCAGCTGGCTAGTCAGTGACACTACCCCAGAACCAGGGGGAACAGAGCAGGATCCTTTAAGACATCAGAGTTTGAATCCCAACCAAGCACCTGGGATGCACAGGAGATGGTGGAGAGAACAGAACCAGCCTTCTAGTGCCTGTGTGGCACTGTGAGGAAGGCCTGAACAGAGTGGTCTGGGACACCCGGTCCGGGGAGGAGAAATTGGGCGGTTACCATTTTTCTCCTCATCACCAACAAGGTGGGGTTTCAGGGAACAGGACAGCGGGCCCACTGTGGAGGCAGACCTGCCTACACCAAACCCCACCTCTCTGAGTCTAGAAACTGCCTATCTACCGGAGTGAGGCTGACACTGACCAAATCAGACAACACCTCCTCATCCAGCACAGCCACCAGTTCCAAGGCACCATCAAATGTCTGTCCAGTGGTTTTGCATTTTCTGATTTGATTTTTGGTCAATTCCTATTTTATATATACACATATATTTTTCTTCTTCTTCCTTCTTTTCTTCCTCTTATTTCTTCTCTTCTCTGTTCTGGTTGTTGGTTTTTTAAGCAGACATTTTTAATCTATTCTTATTATACCTCTTCTGTATCTCCTTTACTTTCCTCTCTCTCTCTGGGTTAAGTCTTATAGTTTCTCTGATTCTCTGCGTGATCATTTTTTTTCCTTTTCTTTTTTCCCCACCCCTGCTATTTCTTTCTTTGTATAGGATAGGGCTTCTTCCACCACCATCCGCTTTTTAAATTTTCTCCAGGGTTACTTCAACGAACAAATCAAAACACACCTGGTGGAAGATCCAAACCACCACTATGAGTAGGGAAATTAAAGCAACCAGAGTAAGAACAACAGAAAGCACACAACACACCTCCTGAAGGGCCAGGCCTGGACAGTACATGACCCCTTTCTTTTCAATATAGTAGTGCTCACAGGTGCAGGACCCATAACAAGCTATTAAAATACATAAAGGACAGGAAACTACCCAAAATGGTGAAACAGAAGAATTCTCCTCAAAAGGAATTCCAGGGAGAAATGACAGGTAGAGAATTGCTCAAAACAGATATAAATTATATATACAATCAAGAATTTAGAATAATAGTCATAAGATTAATTACTGGGCTTGAGAAAAGCATAGAAGACAGCAGAGAATTTTTTGCTACAGAGATCAAGGAACTAAGAAGTAGTCATGACAAATTAAGAAATGCTGTAAATTAGGTGAAAAATAAAGTAGATGCAGTGACAGCAGGATGGAGGAAGCAGAGGGGAGAATAACTAAAATAGAAGAAAATTATGTAAAAAATTTAAGCCAAGAAAATGAGATATAAGAAAATACTAGACCATGGAGGGAGACTTAGAGAACTTAGAAAACTAGTTGATTCAATGAAATGTAATAATATCTAAACCATATGGGTTTTAGAATAGGAAGAAGAGAAAGAAAGGGGCACAGGTTTATTTAAACAAATGAGCCTTTTCTTGGGGACCAACCTGTAGAAAAGTGAAAAGATGCAGCTAGAGGTAGGGAGGGATACTTCCATTGGAAATAAGAATGGAGAGGCCTTCACCAGCACACCACATTTTTACTGAAGTTGGGAGTAAAGGAGACTTGGATAGCGAGACTCCACCAAAAGCTGCTAGAACTGATAAATGAATTCAGCAAAGTCACAGGATATAAAATCAATGTACAGAAATCAGTTACATTTCTATGCATCAATGATGAAGCAACAGAAAGAGAATTCAAGAAATCAATTTCACTTACTATTGCACCAAGAAAAATAAAATAACCTAGATCAACCTAACCAAAGATGTAAAAGACCTGTATGCTAAAAAACTACAGAAAACTTATGAAAGGAATTGAAAAAGACACAAAGAAATGGAAAAATATTCCATGATCATGGGTTGGAAGAACAAATATTGTTAAAAAGTCAATATTACCCCAAGAAATTAACATTCAATGCAACCCCAATCAAAATTGCACCAGCCTTCTTTTCAGAGCTAAAACAAATGATCCTAAAATTTGTATTGAACCACAGAAGACCCCAAAGAGCCAAAGTAATGTTGAAAAAGAGAACCAAAGCAGGCGGCAGACTTTAGCCTCTACTACAAAGCTGTAATCATCAAGACAGCATGGTATTGGCATAAAATCAGACACACAGACCAATGGAATAGAATAGAGAACCCAGAATTAGACCCACAAATGTATGGCCAACTAATCTTTGACAAAGTAGGAAAGACTATCCAAATGTATGGCCAAATAATTTTTGACAAAGCAGGAAAGACTATCCAATGGAAAAAAGACAGTCTCTTTAGCAAATGGTGCTGGGAGAACTGTACAGCAACATGCAGAAGCATAAAACTGGACCACTTTCTTACACCATACATGCAAAAAAAACCCTCAAAATGGATGTAAGATATAAATGTGAGACAAAAACCCATAAAAACCCTAGAGGAGAAAACAAGCAATAAACTCTTTGACCTCATCCGCAGCAACTTCTTACCTGACACGTTTCCAAGGGCAAGGGAAATAAAATAAAAACGAACTATTGGACCCTCATCAAGATATAAAGCTTCTGCACTGCAAAGGAAACAATCAACAAAACTAAAAGGCAACTGATGGAACATGAGAAGATATTTGCAAAGGACATATTGGACAAAAGGTTAGTATCTAAAATATTTAAAAAGCTTATGAAACTCAACCACCCAAAAAACAAATAAATTCAGTGAAGAAATGGGCAGAAGACATGAATAGACACTTTTCCAAAGAAGATAGCCAGATGGCAAACAGACACATGAACAGATGCTCAACATCACTCATCATCAGAGAAATACAAATCAAAACCACACTGAGATACCACTTCACACTGGTCAGAGTGGCTAAAATTAACAAGTTAGCAAACAACAGATCCTGGTGAGGCTGCGGAGAAATGGGAAATCTCTTGCACTGTTGGTGGGAATTCAAACTGGTGCAGTTGCTCTGGAAAACAGTGTGGAGGTTCCTCAAAAAATTTAAAATAGAATTACCCTACAACTCAGCAATGTCACCACTAGGAATTTATCCAAAGGATACAGGAGTGCTGATTCATAGTGGCATCTGTACCCCAATGTTTATAGCAGTTTTATCAACAATAGCCAAATTATAGAAAGAGCTCAAATGCCCATCACCTGATGAATAGATAAAGAAGATGTGGTTTATATATACAGTGGAGTATTACTTGGCAATGAGAAGAAATGAAATCTTGCTATTCTCAACAACTGGAAGGAACTGGAGTGTGTTATGCTAAGTGAAATAAGTCAGTCAGAGTAAGACAGATACATGTTTTCACTCATATGTGGACTTCAAGGAACTTAACAGAAGATCATGGGGGAAGGGAAGGGGTAAAATATTTCAAACAGAGAGGGAGGCACACCATAAGAGACTCTTAAATACAGAGAACAAACTGAGGGTAGACTGGGGAGTGAGGAAGAGGGGAAAATGGGTGATGGGCATTGAGGAGGGCACTTGCTGGGATGAGCACTAGGTGTTGTATGCAAGTGATGAATCATGGGAATTTACTCTCGAAGCCAAGAGCACACTGTATACACTGTATGTTAGTTAACTGGACAATAAAGTTATATTTAAAAAAAAAGAAAAGCAAAAGTGTCGGGGACTGCCGTGTTTCTGTCTGCCTCATGGCAAGAAATTATTCACTCTCAGCAGAGTGAGCCAGTAAACAAGATTTGCATCTGGAAGCTGGAGAAGGCAAAATTCCTTGGCGTCAGTCATGCTGCGCCAGACTAGAGGGCCAAGGTGCATAAAAGATCAGAACCGTATTTAGATTATTCAGTGTTAACTCTCCGCCTCCCAGCATTGCTGAAGGCAAGTTGGGGCATTTCTTTTACCTGGCATCTGATGTAAAGTCAAATGCTTTGTTCTTCCCGCCCTGAGAATGGTATATAAGAGACAGTTCTCTTAATAAACGCTCTCTCTTCGCCTGACCAGAAACCGTGAGTGTTGTGTTTTATTCTCTGTGCGTCCCCTTTCCTGCCCTGTTTTCTCTCCCTCCCTCAGGAGAAGAACCCGTGTCGATCCTCCGCCCCTCGGGCCGGAGCGGCCAGGGCGGGACACGACACAAAAGAGTTGGAGGTCAAAAATAAATAAATAGATAAGTAGATAAATAAATAAATAAATTGAGGAGAATAGAAACTAAAAAAATAAAGTTATTGGAAAGTAGCTATAAAAAATAAAAAAATAAGGGCTGAATAATGTTCAATTTATAATTACCCCTCCAACATTCAAGAATTTTAGACACCATCCCAGACCTTTGGATACCTATTTCTTTTCTCTGCTATTATAGAATTTTCTGAAACATTCAAGAGACACTGATCTAGATGGTCTTTTACTTCCTTGAATACCTAGGTAGTTAATTTGAGACTCTGAAGGCTGTTTGAGTGTGAATGGGAAAAGTGAGCTTCCTGTATTAGGGGACCTTGAGGGATATCTGTGTGGTACAGATCAGTCTGGGGGAACCTACTGCTCCCATTGCCAGAACAGAATAGGTCATGGCTAGGAATTTCATCTTTTCAGACCCTGGGCCTTTTCCACTGGAGGGCAGTGGAGTAATACTAAATATTCTTCTCTAGGGCTACCTTTTCTTTGGCTCCATGAAGCCCATCTTCTTTCCATTCAGACAGAGCTTGGAGTAAGTAAATTTGTTTTTTTTTAATGTTTATTTATTTATTTTTGAGAGAGAGCTCACACATAAAGAGGGGAGGGACAGACAGACACACACACACACACACACACACACACACACACACAGAATCTGAGGCAGTCACCAGGCTCTGAGTCCTTAGTGCAGAGCCTAACACTGGGCTCAAATCCATGAACTGTGAGATCATGACCTGAGACAATGTCAGATGCTCAACCAACTGAGCCACCCAGGCGCCCTTGGAGTAGTTAAGTTTGATCTTTAGTTATAATTACATTGCATGTCTTTTTCTTTGAGACAATATTCTATTCTCAGATGCAATTTGGGGGTTCCCTATGCTCACCCACATCATATATACAGACAATTTTGAGTGATTTTCTAAGTTTAATAAATGGTCTTACTCTTTAATTACGTGCCTGTTTTATATTACCATTGGAGAAAAATATCACTTCCAATTTCTGGGATATCTAATTTTGCTCTTATGGTCTATTATATGAAGGTATCAGTGGCTTATTTTATCAGATTATCTAGATAAAATTTTTAGATTCTGCTGGTACAGTCACAAGAAAACAATAAAGCAAAGGTGGAGAGAAAAGAGTATCAGTCTACACGTAATCATCTTTATCTGTCTTTTTAAATCTCTCATAGGTCTTCTGGTGGCCTCCTATAAATTCTAGTTCCTAAAAATATTCCGGATGAGAGCTCAAGATGCACCAAAACTCCATTTATTTCAGCTCTGCAGTGATTACACTGCTAGTTGCCTGCTAGCAATTAGTGGGTCCTTAACTTGCTATCCAAGTCTCCTTGACTCCCAACTTCAGTAAGGAGGTAGTGTGCTGGTGAAGACCTCTCCATTCTTATTTCCAGCGGAAGTACTCCTCCCTACCTCTAGCTGCATTTTTCCGCTTTTCTACCTGTTGGTCCCCAGGACAAGGCTCTTTGATCTAGTGTCTTGCTTTTGACAATTCCTTCCAGAGCCACTTCATTCCTACCTTGGCTCAGGCATCAGTTTTGGATCTTAGCTGCTTTATGAAGAATCTCCTTGTAGATGATCACTTGCCTGAATCTGAGGCATGATCCACCTTGGAGTCTTTGATGTTGAGGTTTCCCCAGGCCCTCGATTTGTTGGGGAAAGTCTAGTGCTTGCTTTTACCGAGTTGAGTAAGTCATGAATTCACATAGCTTCAGCTTCCTGGGCTACACCATGACCAGTTTCCTTTTAAAAAAGATGACATGCTTAGTCTCAGCTCCCCTCTCCTTGCCTGGGATCTCCTAGGAAGAATCTTTATCCCTAACAATTTACCTCCTGAATTTTAGCAGATGGAGACTATTGCCCACTTTTACTCCAACATGTGACACTTCTAAAAAATATTACAAATGGTTCTCTGGCTTTCATTGCAAATTGACTATTTCACTCAAGATATCATTAATTCAGAGAATATTTTACTAGATTAATTTTAACACACAATTTTGTGCAAAGATTAAAAAATACACATAATTCAGGTTAGATAATTTGGCATTATTTTGAGGCTGAACAGCATTATATAGAAAAAAAAATCTGCAGATCCCAAATAGCTGGATTGAATTTGTTTAATGATTTTTATAAAATTACATAAGTAAATAATTTAATTAGAGAATAAAGCCTCAAAATGAAATTGGCAGACACAATTTATTTCAGAGTAAAATTATAAATTGGAAATAACTGCAAGCTTCAAGGGAAATGTTCTCATTTATTTTGGAGTACATTTAAGTCATATAATATGAAAATTTTCTATGATTCTTTTGAAGGTTGAGGAGATCAAGATTCACTTGGTACGATAGATGAGGATTGCTTTGGCTATGTATTAGTTTACCTTCAACATTTTGGCCCACATACAAAATTTATACAAAATGTCAGAGGATAGACATCAAAAAAGGAAAAAATATTTTGATAAAGTGAGCCTTCTTCATGACTTCTTCAGTACTAACTCTTGAAACCACTGAAACCATATAAATCATGAATGATGAACTTTGGTTAAGAAAACTGAAAGGCAAAATTAAGAGAAACTCTTAATGAAAGCAAAATAAACAACTTGTTTTGCGCATAAAACATAAGTGGAAAAGAAATGTTCATCCTTTGCTCCCTCTTCCTCTTTTTCTTGGAAAAGAGCCTGAATTAGGAGTCTGGACAACCACCTATATATTTGTCAGTGTTATCTTGGGAAATCTTATACTATTATCTTCATTATTTAATTTCTCTCCCTGTAATTAGAAATCACAGAGGCCAGCCTGAAGTTTGTTGTAAGAAGTATACAAGTCAAGGGATAGAAATGTGCTTTGCAAGCCATCAAGTCATCGATCGACATAGCTGTACAGGGAGGCAGGACACGGGGCAGGAGCCCCGCTTGCTGTCCATCCTCATAACCTTGGCAAGCACATAGACTGCTCTGAGTTTCGAGTTTCTCCCCTCTCCATGAGATTGTTCTGCATGACTTGTACGGTCCTTCCCATTCTAGACTCTTCCTTAATTTCTAGATTGCATCACAGTTTCATATAAGCATATTTTTTTTCCAGAATTTGCCAATTTTACATGTTAGATTAATAAGATCATTGCAATATGTATCAGATTTTAAATCTTTTGGTTGTTTTCCTCACTGGAACAAAAATTATTTTCTATGAGAAGAACAATTCCTAGAGTAAAAAATGTTGAGATGACACTTGCCTGAAAGCTGCCCCCCCAACTTTTTTGTTTTAATTTTTTTACTTTATGAAGCCCATTTTTTTTTGAAAATGCATATTCTGGGCTACATTAAACATGTCGTTGTTGTACATTCTAATAATGATACTTGCTACTTAAGAAGAAACATGCATCATTGAAGCAAAATAGTACTATAATAGAAATCTGAAACTACCTAAAAATAATTAAACTAATTTCACATGTAAAGGCAAATTTCATAGCAGTAATATTTTTCAAAGAAGAATTCAATAAGTGGTTAAGTGGGCAGAGTGGATATCAGATATAAGAAATTATACAGGGTTATCTATGGCCAGGTGCAGGAATTCATCCTGGCATGGCTTTTAGATTTTATTATGTAAAGATATTTTAAGAGAAGCTAGGCTGAAGTGTGATTTTAGGCTTCATAGAACTGTCAGCTTTACTGGAGATTGCTATAGAAAAGGAAGAAAATCAAAATTTCTCAATGTATATACATGCCACAGTAGGTGTTTCCATACCTATTTTATTTGATAACTTCCAATCACTGAAGGAGATTTTAATATCAGGTAGATGTACCTATGCCTAAAAATAATTTTAAAAATCTTTGTAGGGAAGCAGGTCCCTTCTTTAGGTCCAGATATTTTCTCAGGATGACATGGAGTCTGGCTAAATCGCCTATGTAGAGCTAAGTGATGCATGACAATATCTGGTCATCCTCGTTGTTTATGTAAAAACCAATGAAAGTTAAGGTTAATTTTTGATAAAGTGAATTATGCAAACATAATGTATACATTTATATCTGGCTTTGGTGATAAGGCAATATAGAGAACTCGTGCAAAAATTGTGTGTAGTCACACACATGCACAAAAACTCAAGTACTTTTTCTGCCTTGTTCTTCTTCATTTCTGAGATCAGACTCCTCCGTTGAAATAATGTAAGAGTTTTCTCTCCAAGAGTCTGCTCAGGAAAACTCCTATTAACACAAGTATTTCTAATTAAATATTTCTGAAATGTTGACACATGTCTTAAATCTAGCAGTGAGAGAATAATGAAGGGTATGTTGTTGGAAGAACATGTCCGTCCAAAGTAGAAAAACTACCAGTTAAAAATCACAATACATAAAAAAATATTTTTCAAGAATTATTTCCATTTACCTGATAGGTTTCTTCATAAAAAATTATAAAATATTTTAAAAGAGAAAACAGAATATTTCAATAACTTTTGTTTCAGTTTGTTTATCTTTACAGTCAAGGAGTTGGACTATATACTAAGTTGTTTCTTTAACTCTACAATTCTATGATTTTAGTCAACATAGGAAGGTGTTAAAATATGTCCCACGGTTTCATTCAAATGGCAATAGAAAAGGTGGTTTAAAATTGTATGCCTGATAACATAATCCTTTTCTTTTACACGTAGCAAAAGTTAAGTCCCAGGGAAGTAACATGACTACCCAATGGTGCCCATCTATTTGGGCTTTGATGTCACTGCTTCCAAATCTCTCTAATCATCTAATATTTTGCTTTCTTGTTGCTGCTGTTGTTGTCCAGATTCCCACTCTGCACTCCTGGAAATTCTGCTCTGGTAAATATGGGATGAGGTCAGGAATCTAATTTTTTAAAAAGTGATCTTCAATATTCTGACTTGCAGTGAAAGATAAGAACTACAGATCCACATTGGACTACCTGGGATCCAGCGATGGAGGGGAGCAGGGATGTTGCCCAGTTCTTGGGCAGTCTTTCCACTGTAGCATAGCAGCACCTTCCTAGTGGGCCAATCATTGTATGCCACAGGCTACCATTGCCCTAGTGTTTCTCCCCTTCTTAATGAAAAGCATATAACATAAGTGATATCAGTTGGCATCTAGGTTACTGGTCTCTGATAGGTTTCCTATGGAAAAGGATACTCCTGAAAGAAACAAGAATTAAAAGAGTGGATCTAAACACCAACCACAAAAGTAAAACAATTATAAGAAAAACTGTATGTCAACAAATAGGACAACCTAAATGAAAGTGATAAATTCCTAGAAACATATAACCTACCAACCTGAAACAAGAAGAAATAGAAAATTTGGACAGATCAATTATCAACAAAGAAATTGAATTAGTAACCAAAAACTCCCAACAAACAAAAGTCCAGGGCCTGATGGTTTCACAGGCGCATTTTACCAAAATCTAAAGAAAAGTTTATACCTATTCTTCTCAAACTATTCCAAAAAAGAGTGACTCTACGGCCCTTACTTGCCATCTGCTCCATCCTCACATTCTAGAAGTTTAATTCAGCTCAGCTCCTATAAATTCTCCTTCTTGGAAAGTACAAATCCATCCATCACCAAGCAATCGTCCTGAGCATTTTAAGGCAGTCTGGGATTTGGAAATTATTTACTTTACCTCAAGTCATGATGTATAATGAGATGCATTTCTCTTACTTGTTAGAATATATCATAAGAAGGTCATTGAATGCTTATGTGACAAGAATTTCTCAATCTTTCTGGTAGTAAAAGAAAAGCTTACATAGAAGTTGTATCTAATAACAAAGTTGGTTTTCTAGAGAGACAATAGAGAGCAAAGTTGCTTCTATGATCATCCATGTAGAATTCCAAACACCTCAACATTCATACTTCTTTCAGTTCTCAACATAGATCTTACATGTTCACTGTATGTAAACTGTGGCCAAAATACACATTTCTGTTCCTTATGCTACTCATGAATGCCAAAGTTTAGTTTAAGGCTTTTTTTAAAATGTAGCGCTCTATAAGAAATATATTATAATTCAGCTCTCAATGAAATATCATTTCTAATCATCCCTGTTAATAAGAAAGTGAATTGGTTTTTTACCTACTAATTTTGGAGAAAGTTAGAAAAAGAAAAAGGAAGTGACTTACCTCTAAATAGGACTTCAAATAAAGGAGCTTAACTAACAGCTTACTACAATTTAACAAAAAAGTAGAATTCAACATAACTGAATATATTTTCATAACCTATTTAAGAATTATTTGTTACTGAAGTTGACAAAATAAATTCATTTTTAAGTTCTGTTATTTCTAAGGCAGTCTCATGATATGGCTCTGGGGATCAAGTACACGGTTAAAGCCATAATAGACTACCAAATGATATACGAAAGATTTTGTGAACATTTTATGTTTTCTTTAGAAGGCTGGTCTGTTAAACCTGTGACAATTTTATTTATTTAAGAGAATAAACGAGGAGATCAATGGTATTAATCCATCCTTACATCGGTTAAGAAACTATTTATGAGTTGTATATAGAAATCTACCAAGTGTTATTAATGTGTATAATTCTTATTTTTCAATGTAGTTGGGATCAAGAAAGTCATTAGTTAATATATGTACCTCAAATGCCTTAAGTGGATACCTATTAAAAGGTATACAAAATAGAAATAGTACTGTATATTTTCAAAAATTTTAAATAAACACAAAGAATATATAGGTATACATATTATAATTTCAAAGTCAACACTAGCACAGAAGTTTTTCTTATCTAGATACATACTAGGATACTTCCTATTTTAACACATGCACCTACAAACACACGGCCATGCACATAACCTTGCTTTCTGCCACTTGCAAGAAAGTTAAAATATACAATATAGTACATTTGTTTCAACTTAAACCATATTGGCAAATTAATGAAGATGGCATTAAAAAATTCTGATCTAAGAAATCAAAATACAGGAAGATAATTATTCCATAGATTAAAAACACTGAAGACTGATGGGAAGTTAAGATTAAAACTGTCTGTCCCAGTGAACTTGAAAGACAGAGAAGAGACCGGATTGGCTGTAAACACTCGGAATGCTCTGTTTGGCAATTAGGACTTTTGTCATCTAGCAATCCAGGCCAGAGACTCAGACCATCGGTGCTGCAGATTGCAGAGAAATGGTACAGCTGGGGGCAGTTCTCCGCAAGGCAGGGGGTGCCGATGGAGATCTCGAGGCCCATCTGGATGGGAGACGGCGATTTGCTGGTCTAGCAGGTCGGGAAAATCCTTTTCCAGGTGAAGATTTCACTGCCCTGGATTCCTAAGGGACAAAGGAAGACATTTATCTCACTTTACAGGCACCAACAATGGGCTTAATATGTTATGGATCCCAACTACAGGGTTAATGTGTCAGCATATTTATAGGCAAGTAAATATATTTACAGCATATTTATAAGCACTAACTAAGGAAGGTAATTGTCTAATATTTGTGGACTTAAAAGTTTTTGTTTTTTAAAAAAATTTTTTTAATGTTTATTCATTTTTGAGAGACAAAACAGAACATAAGTGGGGTAAGGGCAGAGAGAGAGGGAGACAGAATCCAAAGCAGGCTCCAGGCTCAGCTGTTAGCACAGAGCCCAACGCTCGGGTTGAACTCACTGACTGGGAGATCATGACCTGAGCTGAAGTTGGACTCACAGCTGACTGAGCCACCCAGGCACCCCTGTGGTCTTAAATGTTTTAATCAAACCATTCACTTTTAATATGGAATATGGTATTTGGTAATCTTGTAGATCTTTTTACATTGCCAAATTTTAATACAGCTGGTTTCTTTTTACAACAAGTTCAGGATTCAAAAGTTTATGTTAAATAAATTTGATGTTTCTTAGAGGGATATTAGGATGTTTTAGCATTATTAAAGAAAAAGATAATTTATAGGAGAAAGTGTGCTCATTTGTGTCAAGTTTTTGGCACTTTGAGAAATCATAAGCAAAAGGCACACAGATCACCAGATGACTTATCTGATGCTATCTTTTTACCAAGAGCTGCTATTACTATTTCTCATTTCAAAATTATCATTAAAATGTTTTAAAATAGAATTTTACTGTAAATGCTAATAAAGAATCACAATATTGGGCATTATCTGGTGACTTAAACCATTTCCTTCCCTTCCCTTTCTTTTCTTTCATTTCTTCCTTCTTTTCTTTCTATTTTAATGGCAGAAAACATTCTTAGACCCTTGCAATTAAAAAAATTCAAATGTCTGGATGCCTCAGTCAGTTAAGTGTCAGACATCAGCTCAGGTCATGATCTCACAGTTCCTATAGTTTTGAGCCCCTGATGAGGCGCTGGGATGACAGCTCAATCTGGAGCCTTCTTAGGATTCTGCATCTCCTCTTCTCTTGGCCCCTCCCTCACTCACAGTGTGTCTCACTCAGAAATAAACATTAAAAATATTTTAAAAATTCAAAAGGGCATCTGGATGGCTCAGTCAGTTAAGTGTCCAGTCAACTTCAGCTCAGGTCATGATCTGTCAGTTTGTGAGTTTGAGCCCTGCACCGGGCATGCTGCTGTCAGAGCAGAGCCCACTTGGGATCCTCTGTCCAGCGCCGCACCTCCCCCCCACCCCCGCTCTTCCTCCGCTGGTGTTCTCTCTTTCCAAAATGAATAAACATTTAAAAAAAAGATTTTTTTACACTTCCATGACACATTTTATGCCAGAGTATTATTACTGACCTTCTTAACAAAGCCCATGCTCTTTCAGCTGAGATAGGTAGGGAGGATAGCCTCTATTTCTATGACAATAATCTGCATTTTCTTTTTCTCTCTTTGGAATCTTATTTATTTATTTATTTAAGATTTCCTCCAGCTGCAGGGTGGGGGAGGGGACGTGGAATTACTCTTAAGAATCTACACTATAGGACCCTCCCAAATTCTGAACCAGTGCAGAAATGTAGCTGAGAACTTGGCTGGTTATTTTATACATGTTTCCCTTTTGCCATCTGCAGCTATACGGCTTTCTGGGTATTTACAGGCTTAACTAAAACACAGAGAAATACAAAAGCAGGGTAATTACTTGTACCTTGTACAAACAGGCAATAGATGAAACCTGATATTTTTA
The DNA here is from genome assembly GCA_004023845.1 of Helogale parvula. Lineage (NCBI taxonomy): Eukaryota > Metazoa > Chordata > Mammalia > Carnivora > Herpestidae > Helogale > Helogale parvula. The sequence goes on along the minus strand of PJEM01002548.1, from coordinate 124,672 downwards.
TTTACTTATTTATTTTTAAGTGTTTTATTTTTATTTCTTTTATGAGTTTTAGTTCTGAAGCCCAATGGAGGGCTTGAGCTCACTACTCTGAGATCAAGACCCGAGGTGAGATCAAGAGTCAGAAGCTTGACGGACTCAGGAGCCCCCAAACTGATATTTTTATGGGCTCTGAGAGCCATATGAAAATAATTTTTTACATCAGAAGAAGGCAACTTGTATAGCTTAAAACTATACTGCAATACGCTGCACTTTGCAAAACTAGAATTTTTCACCATGTAACTTTTTGTAAATTATGCATAAAAAGCAACTGTTGGTGAGCTCTTTTTTATAAATACCAATCTCTTCAACCTGTTTTTCTCCTATAACTAACGAAGAATATATTCTTTGGCAAACAAACTGGAACTAAGAAAAAATAACAGTTTATTTAAATACTTATTTGGGGGAGCAATTTTCATGCTAAGGATTTACATAAATAAGAATGATCTTAAAAATTTTTAAGCTCTAACACCATTTTATTTCCATGTAATGTCTTTCTGCTCCACAAAAAAGGGAATTTTATGATGCACTATTTTATGATGTGTTAGACCCATAGTCATTTTCATGTGACTAATTCCATGAGAAGGAAGATAGATCAAATGCTGAGAATGACTGAACCAATCGTAGCCAATAAGTGAAAAGTTATTTAAAAAATATTTACAATACTCTTTTGTTAAAAATATAAAAATTTTAGAAGAATAAAATTCTATAAACCACCACATGCACATCTGGGATATTTTTTCAAGAAAGAAACTTACAATAAACATTTGAACTTCTTGAGGTTCTTAAGCCCATTTATTTCACTTATGTTGTCTCATTTCAGAATTTTAAGAGTTGTAATGTACTATTTCCAATCTTAAAAACCATATTTTAAGAAGTTCATATTGAGTTACAGTCCTAAAGTATATATTTATTCAGAAGTAAAGGGTTGAGAAGTTGAGAAGATGCCAAAGTATTTGCCTGCATTCTAGTTTATAAATGGGCAATTCGCTGAACTTAGAGCCACCACTAAATATGGACACAGTTCTACCAACATATGTTAATTGTTTTCTCACCTCTGTTACCTTTTTCCAGTCTACTCGTCGCTTAACTTGCTGTGCTCCACACATAGCTGTCTTTTGCTGAAGCTCTTGTTCTAATTGAAGTATTTCTAAATGCTGACTTAATGTGGACCCACCACTGACATCCAAATTACATCTGGTCCAATTATCCTGGAAGCATTTAGAATTTTGCAATGCAGGCTCTGTTGACGTCTCATAGGTTTTCAGCAGCTTTTCCACAACACCATAATTTGACCTAGGATCAGCTGATCTTGGCCGGCCAGACAAATTACTTGGTCTCCAGTCATGCTCTTGGAACATACTCCGATAACTGCTAGGACTCACATGTTCCTGCGTTTGTCTGATAAGGCCAGTTGAGGTTTTTTTGGTGGGATTATCAGGCACATTTTCTCTGGGCATGGGCACGGGAGCACTGGTTTTCAGAATATCAGACACATTGTCATTTTCTGATATGTTACCTGTATGAGTAATTAAAGTATCACAGGGCTTATGATCTTCAGATTCGACGTAGCTTTGATTTTGCTGTATTGCCTGACAATTTCTATCTGTTCTAAACACGACTCTGTTAAATTCATCCGTCTTTGCTGCAAGCTTTTCATTCCTAGTTGTCCTCTTAAAGCCACAATTGAAACTTCTAAGTGACCCACTGCTCTCTGTCACTGAGGAGCTATAGTTGCTGCTTATAATATGAAGATCAGGATGAGATTTATCAGGATGATCTGGAATCACCTTTTCACATTTTGCCTTATTGGGAGTAGAGCAGGTTTTCTGAAACCACAAAGTAGAGGGACTACTGTTTGCACTGATCCCTGCATCATATGACCACGTGCTAAGTCCAACATTTTCATCACATGGATGCTGGTTATCTATTTTGGTTTTGTGTGCCAATGAAGGGAACATGATACCATCTTTCAAAGTCTTCCCTTCATTTAGACACAGAATTGACATTTCATTGTGCCTTGAAAGGAAATCAGGACTGCAATCCCTTTCACTTTGACCCTCTTGGGCCACGTGGCTGTTGTGGTCTAAACTTTCCTTCAAACTTTCATTAGCTTGTTCAGAATATGAGCTGGGAAAATTTCGAGATGTGCTTCTTGGAGGAGGAACTGGTGGAATTTCATTTCTTTGTAGATCAATTGTATCAAATTCACATTTTTTCATACAGTTGCTTTGGAGCACATTGGAACAGCTCAGATTCTTTGTATTTTTCTGTTTTTCTTTTTCTAAATCGATTGGAAGAATGCCCTGGCTATCCTTGATCATGTGGTCTCTGTGAGGCATATGAATTACATTTGGCATTTCCTGAAGAAAAGAATCTGACTTCATTCTAAACAATTATAAAACAAGATATATTAGTGATAATTTTATTTAGGACAAGTTCTCGAAAGCAGCCATGGCATAAGCAATGAATTTCTGCTACAAGAAAAAGACTCACAACTTCCTCAAAAAGCATTTTCCTATAAATTTTCTAGTCAAAACCTCAAGTCTTTTTACTGTAGGATCAAACCCACCTTTCAGTTCTGCACTCACAGTCTGCATGCTCTGACCCAAACTATCTTTCCATTATATTCCCAAACTGTCTTTTACACTCAGACTAGATTGTGTAGCCTTTTGACTATCTGCTACTGGGATTACCATTTCTATGGGTTTACCATTTCTATGGGTTCTCTCCAGCCATTTCCTTACCGCTGCTCTACCTACTCAATTCCTATTCATTATGTCACAGGAGCTCAAGTTTCTTCTCTTGACTTTGAAATGACATTCTAAGCTAAAAAGTATGACAGAAATCTGAATAAAAGTTCAGTGAAACATAGGTAGTACCAAATGGAAGATGTCATTTGGGCTTCAAACAAAAGTAAGAATTTTTTTGATGGGTCAAGGGCATGTAAGGCAAAGTGAGCCACAATAAAAATAGGGTGGTTCTTCAAGGAATAGGGAGCTCTTTGGTATGGATAGTTCATGAAGCAGAGTGTGGAGGATGAAAGTATCTTTAAGTTAAATTGTAATGTATTTTAATTACATACTAAGGATTTTGAACCTTTTTCTAAAGTTTATGGAGTAGCAAGGAGAACTTTATACCAGGTGTGATTTGTAAAAGAAAATTGACAGGTGAGTCTTTTCTATGTTTAATCAAAACAAAAAACCTAAATATAGTAACAACATAAATTCACAAGTTAAAGTTAATTGATTATACTGATAAATATAGATCATATTTCTATCTCTTCAACTTGTAAAGTTAGATAAAGTGTAGATAAATACTCATTAATAGAGAATGGTAGATAAAAGTAAAATGGGAGGTAGAGGGAAAAATTATGTATAAAACATAGTTGAATAAGAAAATAATACAAAAATTTTTTATGAGCTTCTAAACAGCTAAAGAAAAATATGGGTACACACTGCTGATGCTTTCCAAGGAAAGCACACTCCCTGACTATGAGATAAATTATTGATCCTAGAACAATCTATCTTTACTTACCTTGCAGAGCATTACAATTTCTTGTTTACTTTGGTGAAAACTTACTTTTACAATTATATAGGTGCTTCTAAACTGAAATAGCTTTTTAAAATATCATTATGTATGTGTGCACACATATTCACAATATGTTGAGAATTATGTATGCTTCCATTATATACATAATAAATGTAGAGAAATAAATGGCTCAGGTATAAAATACTGCAATAGAACATCATTGTATAATTTAGACTCCACATTGTTAAATCTGACATGCTTTACAAGCATATTTAATTACCCAGCTATATACTCTTCCACTGGCCAAACACTCAAAAGGAAAAAGAACTATATTAGAAGATACTTGTTAATTTATTATGCATAGTATATCGCAACCAAATACCAAAAGAGTACAGTATTCCTAAAAATCAAATTACAAAGAGAATGAGAAGATTTGGTTTAAAAATCAGTAAACAGAGATATAGTCAATTAAGGTTTTTATTTCCTATCTAAAATAATGGATTTGAATAACTCATTGTTAATTGTCACTAACGAAGTGTAAGGAGGAGCAGTTGGGATTCATTAACTGAAAACAATATTTTTCTTGATTCTTTAAAAATGTTTTTAATTTCTTTTTGAGGGACAGAGAGAGACAGTATGAGCAGGGGAGGGTCAGAGAGAGAGGGAGACACAGAATCTGAAGCAGACTCCAGGCTCTGAGCTAGCTGTCAGCACAGAGCCTGACGCGGGGCTTGAACCCACAAACTATGAGATCATGACCTGAGCCAAAGCCAGACGCTTAACCAACTGAGCCACTCAGGGGCCCCTGATTTTTTGATATAAAATAATCATAGATGTACCAGCTTACCTTCTGTGGTTAGACCGCTTTCGGATTTCCTCTTGAAAGCTGCATAATTCTTCACTAACTTTGGCAAGTTCTTCCAGAGCCTTTTTACAGATAAACAATAGCATGTTAGCACTTTGAAATGTAAATATTTCCTTAGAAACAGTTCTAGGCCAATCACAGTCCTACTTACTGTGTTGAGCGTGACAGAACAGCTCCTGCCCTCTACCTTGGAAGTCCTTAGGCCAGGGAAGGCCTCATAGGCTTTTTGGTTATCTGTGGCCAAAGGATCCATAAACCCCACTTTTGATTTTTTTGTTGCTTTTTGTTCCTTACACATTTGATTTCCTTCACAGAGTAAGCTCTGCTCTGTTTTATTTTCTCTTTCCAGACCATCCCTGTGATTTACCCCTGTAAATTCACATTGTCTCAAATTGGGGTAATTTGGAGAAGTTTCCACCACTTTATCTTGAATCGCTTTCTCACGATCATGATCAAGGATCTTAGCACGTTCATCCATGTTGATTTTCCTCCGAAGTTTTACTTCATGGCAAAGCTGTAAGGAAAACAAAGATAAAACTTTTTCTCCCCCTAATGTACTTTGTCAATTTTTTTTGATACTAAGCACACTATGCTGAGTTTTCTTTGCCATATCGTGATACTCTACTCTGGGGTATTAATGTTCATGCTTCTGAGTGGTACTTCTAAATGTGATTAGCCAGCACAGCCGCAATGAACCATGAAGACTAGTTTTAGCGGGTGAAGGTATGGAGGGTATTTTCTGTATCTTTGTGTAGAAATCAACTCATCAAAAAATTTTACAAACCTTGTATCTATATAAACATGTCAATGTGATGCACAAGTACTTTTACCAAGTTGGAAGATCCTGAATCAATCACTGGTCATGCTCTCAAACTGCTTTCAGAGAAAAGCAAGAGTTTAACTGATATTAAGGTGATGTTTTAAAAACACATGATTCTACTTGTCCGCCAAATAGATGACAATGCCAGGTGGATATTGTGAAATCAAAAGATGTTTCCTCTGGAAGTTATGTTGGTGTTACTGAGATATTACTAGGTATTGCTGAGATAATTTTTTTAAATGTTTTTACTTATTTTTGAGAGAGAGAGAGAGAGACAGCATGAGCAGGAGAGGGTCAGAGAGAGAGGGAGTCACAGGATCTGAAGACAGGCTCCAGGCTCTGAGCCAGCGGTCAGCACAGAGCCTGACGCGGGGCTCGAACCCATGAACCGAGAGATCATGACCTGAGCCGTAGTCGGACACTCAACAGACTGAGCCACCCAGGCGTCCCTACTGAGATGTTTTTAATGGCAAGCCTATCCACATTCAAAAAGATTTCTCACCCTGATTAAAACAAATGTGACCCTGGTCTATGTACTTTAGAATTCTAAGGCTTTATCATCTATCAGTCTATGTTCGAGTGAAACCCAAATTCTTTCTGTTTCTTTTAATTTTATTTAAATCCAAGTTAAGTAACAAATAGAGCAATAATGATTTCTTTTTTTTAATGTTGATTTTTGAGAGAGAGAGAGCATACTGGTCATGCTCTATAACTGCTTTAGGAGAAAAGCAATAATTTAACTGATATTATGCTTAAAAAATACATGATTCCACTTGTATGTCAACATTCAAGTGTCTAAATAGTTGACAATATCATATAGTATGTCAGTTCATTTCATTCCCTAAGTGAACGTTGTGAAATCAAAAGATGTCTCCTTTGGAAGCTATATTGGTGTTACTGAGGTATTTACTACGTATTACTGAGGATTTTTTTAATGGCAGGCCTATACACATTCAAAAAAGATTTCTCACCCTGATTAAAACAAATGTGACCCTGGTCTATGTACTTTAGAATTCTAAGGCTTTATCATTTATCAGTCTATGTTCGAGTGAAACCCAAATTCTTTTTTTTTTTTAATGTTTATTTATTTTTGAGAGAGAGAGTGTGAGCAGGGCAGGGGCAGAGAGAGAGGGGGACAGAGGATCCAAAGTGGGCTCTTGGCTGACAGCAGAGAGCACGATGTGGGGCTGGGACTCATGAACCGTGAGATCATGACCTGAGACAAAGTTGGACACTCAACCAACTGAGTCACCCAGGTGCCCCAATCCCAAATTATTTCTTGATAAGAGTTTAGTTTAATCTGCAGGCATGCACACACTCGCCTCTAATTAGAGGAACTAAGTGGCTTTTACCTCAGGGTTGAGCTGTGGGAAAGCTTGGCAAATCTCAAAGGGTTCTGTCAGATAATCTTTGAAACAAATGATTACATTTTACAGCCACAACCTGTATCTACAGATTTATTCCTTTATTCAAGGAGTATATTAACAGATTTATTGCTGCTCAATATTTACCCAAATCTCAGATGGAAGAAACACTAAATACAGTTGATGTCTGAAGGATATGCAGTACTTTTATTTCCACAGATACCTACAGCTCTATCATTGGATGATCTCAGGATAACATCAAATGACAGCCATGATTCACTTGTTTTGGACCTCATGAAATTACTTATTCTGAACTATTTTGGCTGATCTTGAGGGGTATCATAAGAAGCAACCCACAAAAGTACATGTTAAATCTAACAATGCTTATGGTGACATTGTCCTTTTTTTTTGCAGAGCTATGAGTGAAAAAAAAATTGCTTTAGTTTCAAAATCAGGGACAAAAGTGCTAGTCTTGGAAAATAGGTTTGCTTTTGTGTTGTAAATACTGGGAAATATATATCTGATAAGTTTTTCATTACTGGAAAAACTAGCTGCATGCAATTCATGTAAGATCCTCCTGTCTTCATCTCTCTTTTTTTTTTTGAAATACTTTATTTACTTTATGTAACATTTTATATCCCATCTTAAATTCTCTTCAGATTTAAGTGAGGTATGGAGAAGCAAATAATATAATGTTATTGATGAAAAACAAATTTATTTTGTATAAGGAAATCTGTGTTATTTCACAGCCAAAAACTTGTCATGGTTATCTGATTATTTGAAAAAAAGTCAACAAACAAGAAAAATCGCAACATGATTAAAAAAAAATCCCCAGGTATCTAGAACTTCTATCTGAATTAGTCCAGATTTCAAATAATTCAAGTATATACATAGCAAATGGTTTTGCAATAGTAAATGGTTTTGCAATAAAGAGCAAACGCAATGACTGTGGCTAGCGGCAAAGAATCATTAGCATCTTAATACGCAATGGTGGACCCTCTCACTAGAAGATATCACTTAGTGGCCTGCTTTGAAGGCTCAGTTGGCTCAGTCAGTTAAGTGGTTAAGCATCAGATTTAGGCTCAGGTCATGCTCTCACAGTCTGTGAGTTCAAGCCCTGCATCAGGCTCTGTGTAGCCTCTGTGCAGAGGGATTCTGTGTTTCCCTCTCTCTCTGTCCCTCCCTCACTAGTGCTCTGTGTCTCTCTTAAAACTAAACTAAAAACATGAAAAACTTTTAATAAAATAAAAAGATATCACTTGGTTACATGTGCACATTTGGGAATCTACAATTCTCTAGGACATGACTTAATAACTTGTGTCTGAATTAATACACAGAACTTAGTGATATCTGTTAAACAAATACAGTCTGTTATGCTTGTGGCACGTTATATAATTTTTTCAAGTGTTGATGTTTAATTTTAGTTTTAAAAAATGTCTTCATTCTCTGTGACATGTGAAAATACTGAAAATACTTTCCTCCTGTCTTCACCAAAATATTTTTACCCTCATTTGTAGCCTGTAAGATGGGTATATAGGTTTTTTGAGTAGGCTACACACCCAGTGCAGAGCCCAAACTCATTACCCTGAGATCAAGACCTGAGCCAAGTTGACTGCCCAACCGACAGAGCCACCCAGGCACTCCAAGATGGATGTATTAAAAAGTACATTCTCACAGGTTACAAAGCTGGAAGTAGAAGAATATATATCAGTATGATAAGGGGAGTACAATGTTAGTATTCCGGTATTAAAAAGCATTGTCTATGCGTCTTCTGGGGTAAGCACATTATCCAAACATATTCCCAGTACCGGAGCTGTATACTTCAGGCAGCAAGACATAAATAGCTTACAGTTACTCTCCACGATAAAGAAAAAAATATTACCGCTTTCTATCTTCTTGATGCAGAAAGGAACAGCATTTCTAAAAAGTATCATCCTATGTTTAAAATATATTTAATGCTTGCTAATCAAAAAGGGTAATATTTACCATAGATAAAATTTACAGAGTTGTCAGAATGATCATTTAACTTTAAAATATTTAGCCAGACAGCAGATTATTTTAGCTACATGGCTTAAACAATTGACTAGACTAGTCCCGACTCCTTTCATCTTTTTCACTTTGATGATAGAATTATCTGAGTGTTACTCACTGGCCTTCCAAACCTTTGGGATCCAATGCCCCATGACTTCAGGTTTTTGTCTGGGATTTTGGATTCTGATTTGACTTAGCATCTCCTTGTTGATGCAATCTTAGTCTTTGGGTAAAGGAGTTAAGAGAGTAAGTAAAACACATTTTCTAAACTTTAGAGGCATGAGCAGGGGCGTCTCCTTATAATATAACCATGCACTACTTACCTGCTTTCTCAGTTCTATGTTAGAGGAGCAGTTTAATAGCTACTCTTTTTAATTTTTCCTTCTAGCATGTCAATTTATATTTTATTTACAACCAATTACATGGCTGCTAATGAAAAAAATATTTGCACTATAAACACATAAAGCATCAGCTTTGATTGCCTGGGAACAAAGGCCAAAGTGTCTGTTAAAAATAATTACTTTGGCAGTGTGCACAAACCATGTTAAACCATGGATGTCACTAGAAGAAAGCAAGATAAGCATAAATAATTTTTAGTTGTAACAAGCTTAAAAATACATCAGTGTAAATACTTAAAGGAAATATTCCAGGGCCAACAAGTTGAGGGATGGTTAATGGTGATAAAATGGCTATTTGTAGCAGACTCATGGCACGTCGTTTTTCATAACCCTTTTCCTAACAAATGTGCCAATAAACGTGGCACATTTTGTCAGAATAAATATCATGTCCACATACGGCCTCCTTTTGATTACACTGAATTATCTAATATGTGTTTTCCTTTAGTAGATATCATTCATAAATCATTTCAGGAAAGATCTGTATTTTAATGCCCCATTGTGATTTTGCTAATACACATTTTACCAAATATGCCTTTCTTAGATTTTCCTCCTGGACCCTGTGTTCGAAAACTCATGCAAAATACATACCTCGCTTTTGATATCGAGGCACTTTAGTCAGGAAATAATAAATTGATATACTTTAAAATGACATATTAAGTTCTTAATTTTCATGCAGGGCTATAAAAAAACATAGTCCCTTGGATGCCACTGGATAAGGTTTGCTATTTTTGATCTTGCAAATGTCATTGAGACATGCATCCCTCGGGCAGAATAAGAAAAATAGAAATAGTTTCCAATACAACACAAATTTGAAGCAGAATTTTCATTCTCAGCTTTAAGTTTCAATATATTCGAAACAAATCAATGTGTACCTCTTCTATCTTCTTCTGCATGATTTTCCATTGGCTCTCCCATTCCTTTCTTTCATTGTCAAACTGGTCCAGTAATTCCATCCTTTCCTTGTGCCAGTTAGTCTCTGTGTTCTCCCATTGCTTATGCAGGTCCATGGCAACCGTGTGAGTGTTACTGAAGGGGTATTTCTGCTTGTCTCTGCCTTCTTAACTGTTTCTTGGAAGCTTGGAGTTGTTTTATGTGATGCAGTCTCACTTGCCTTTAAAATAAAGCCTAATATAAGCATAACAAGAAAGAGTTCCAAATCCATTTGCTTTTTGAAAACACATTATCTTTTTATTAAGAGCTATCACATAAACAAACTTTAGAAATACTATCCTTAAAAGAAGAGAGGAGATGATTAACAATCTGCTTAAAACGAACTAGCACAGTCAAAAAGTAAGTATTGTCCAAAGACTTTTTTTCCCTTTCTGAAATCAGACAGCAAAATTAAATACATATGTGAAATATAAGCATTCTTTTAACTCACTATCTGATCTAAAGTTGGAATTTTTTGTGTGACTAAGAGTGGTCGTATGAAATTCAACTGTATGGTTATTATCTACACAACCATGGTAGATTCTACTGCAACAGAATTACTTCTGTTCTGATGCAACCAGATTATATGTTTCTATGATTTAAAGTCCTGAAACGGGTTGGACTACAATCTCAATTTTATATTCAGAGTTCAAGCCCTTGCCAGATGGGATTATTGTATTAATAACAAACCTGAGTTGGCAGTAGATCTGGGACTGACGTATCAGCAAAAAAAAAAAAAAAAAAAAAAAGACAAACTAAATCATAAAAATATCTTTATTATTTTACTTCATCAAGTAATATGCAAAAAAGCAAAGTTATCGTGGGAGCCACACGTTAAAATTTATCTCTATTTTTCTTCTAATGATCATATACTCAAATCTGTTTAGGCTACTGAATACAAAGAACTGAAAAAAACAGTTTGCTCATTTTGCAAGGACATCCTTGATCACATTAAGCAGTGATTGAAATAGATTTCTAACATTTAGGGTATGTGTATTTAGTGCTTGAAGATGCGATTTAAAATACCATGTTGGTAACTCTGTTATGTAGGAGTCATCTAAAATTTCCGAGATTTAGTTTATTTATGTTAAAATGGAAGATACTTACAGGGTTGTTAGAAAGATTAAATGACATATGGCATACAAAATAGTTTGAAAATTGTAAACATCTTTCCTATTTTTTACTTAAAAAATATTGGTCTGATTTCTACTAAAAATAAGTTTTATTAAGAAAGTCATATGGGGTGCCTGGCTGGCTGGGTCAGTGGATCAGGCGACTCTTGATCTTGGGGTCATGAGTTCAAGTTGGGTGTAGAGCGTACTTAAAAAGAAAAAAAGAAAGATGTAGACCTGTATTACTGGGTAGAAAAGCATATTTAAAATGTTTAAAACACCATCTAAGATAATCATGTCTACTAAAAGTCTGTATCTTCAGGTTTCTAGGCCATGACAGAAATGTGTTACTTTACCAGGTGGCAGTTTATGCTAATTACGAGCAAAGTGCCCCCGGGGTATAACTGCTAGGATGCTGGTGCTGCAGAATGAAGCCAACACAACCAGACAGCAAGCCCCATTTTTTGGTGCAGAAGATGACTGCATATTTCGTGTCCCAAGTATAAGATAAACATTGAAGATTAATTTTACTTTTATCAGACTGTTTTGAACATGCATATCTAAGTGGCAAACTGTTCCAAATATAGTTTTGAGCTGCAATCTATCAATGAATTATAAGAGACTAATAAGGATAAAAAATGTCAGTGCTGTATGAGGGTGCCACCTTCAAAAACAGCCTAAAAATATTGAGATCTGCATTGTTATTCTTCTCTTAAACTATTTCCCAAAGACACTTTGGTCCTTTTTACCTACTTCTTTGACACAATATTATGATTAACCCAGTCAAAAATAATTTCAGATTTAGCCACTTGAGATGCTATCATGTCTCATCTTATCCACTTAGCCATGCTCTTTTTCTAATCTCATTTTCTATCTTCTCTGTCATCTTTTCTTCCTTTGGCTACCACCCACACCAATGAGCCAGGGCTCAAATGTACTTGCCATTGCCAAAGCAAGTTGCCCAAAATAAATACATCAATGCCCAAAATGAAGATAGTAAAGAATATACATGATTTTGCTTTCTGTTTGTTTTGGAGACTCTGTCATTAATCTTGATTACCTAGTAATCTTTTAAGTTCATATAATAATTATATTCACAGGAAATGTAAACAGTGCTTATTTTTGTAGACTGCTTTAAAACTATATGAAATTAACTGTGAGCTGAAACTATCTTGCTCACTCTCAGGTCCTTAACACTAGGACTTCTTAGGAAGGGTGGAGTGAGTGGTTTAAGACCTCAAGAAATGGTTGCAAATGAACCAAGGAAATCATAGGAAAAAAACATAGTTCTTTCAAGCTAGCTGGAAAAAAGGTGCTATGACTGTCCATGTTTCATCCTATCTTTAAGCACTGGAAATGTTCAGAAATCATTATAAAGTTTCCCCTACAGTTATGTAACAAATGGCTCCAATTTTTCTTTCAATTGCTAACTCTTCTAGAACCACTTCCAGGCCAGGGTTAAAAGAGTTAAAAGATGCCAGGGGCACCTGTGTGGCTCAGTCGGTGAAGCGTCTGGCTTCAGCTCAGGTCATGATCTCATGGTTTGTGAGTTTGAGCCCCGTGTAGGGCTCTGTGCTGACAGCTTAGAGCCTGGAGCCTGCTATGGGTTCTGTCTCCCTCTCTTTCTGCCCCTCCCCCACTCACGCTCTGTTTTTCTCTGTCTCAATAATAAATAGACATAAAATATTTTTTTAAAAAAAGAGTTAAAAGATGCCAGACTCTTCCTCCCTTCTTTTCTTTTCTTCTTCTTCTTTTTAAACCTACTTGAAGATCTTCCAGGAAAACTCTAACTCAGACTTGCTCCCTGTAACAGCACTATACATGAACCCGGGTAATGTTTCCAAAGCAGATGGAATCCTGCACGTAACTGCAAAGAGCCACTCATCACTTACTATGGAGAAGAGCCAATCCACAGAGCTTCCCCTTTCCAGGGCCAGACCCATATCTAGTGCCAGGAAATGTAATGGTTATGGGTCAAAACCAAGCCCTTGAAAGAAAATTCCTATAGAGCAATATCTGTGCCAATTTTTGAGGGAAGATTTATTTTGCCTTCCTAGCATCTATGTCTCTTCATAAATATCAAGCGTAATAGGACTGAATTTATTGCTTTCTCTTCCAAAAATAAAATGGGGTCCATAGAGTCATTGTGAGGATTACATGAACAAAAGAGAGAGAATGCTTAATAAACGTCTCACTTCATTTTGAATCATAGTTGGTGCCCAATAAATGCCTGTTCCTTGGTTTCTCCCTTCTGTCCTTCACTCCTTTTCTTTTCTTCCCTCCCTCCTTCCTTGCCTTCAATTATCCTTCTTTATGTTTTCTTCTCTGAAATAAAACTGAAGATTTTCACCTTTATTTAGTTAGAAAAAATTAACAGAAGCAAATCTAATTGTGAGAACTCTCATGCTTTCAATGACTTTTGTTTGCTCTTGTTATTTTTCGAGTATTTTTGGATACATGGCAAGTTGAATACTCAGAAAATTTTTTATTGTTAGTAAAGATTTGGATAGATAAATCTACATAAAACTGTTATTATAATTTTCCTTAAATATTAAAAAAATCAACTAGTGAGGCAACTTTGGGGAGACATAATGCTCTATGATGAAAAGTTATGGGGTAAAGTGGTTCAGCAGATTCTAAAACTCAATACAAAAGTTCCCTTTGTTCCTAGTTGTCATTCTTTTTTGCCCACAGATATTGGCATCTATGTGGGAGAGAAGGAAAGATTTCTGCTATCTGCATCCTTCCCTTGTCTCTATCAATTCACTCCATGCATAATTTCATTCAGAATAAAAATTTATTAGAGCAACTGTAAATGGGAAGAGTGAGCTGCATGACTTAGTCACACACACACATTCTTCTCTCAACAACTCCACAGCAGCAGTATGCATTTTGTGTAATCTACTTCCAAGCTCCTGAGGGGAAAGCCAGAATCGTTGGGGTGTGAGTAGGTCGCATGAGTACAGTGATCTGAGGAAGATAGTTCTGCTTTACCTTGTGCCCTACTAGCAACGCAGTCTCACAATAAATTGTTTTAATTTCCCAATTAGTCTCAGTTTGGTCATGGGAACATTTCTATGGGAGCTGACTCTCGCTACTTCTCCGTTCTGAGATTTTTGTTCAGAGTATTTGTTTCTTGCTCTCCTATCTCCTTTTTCTAAACATACTAATTTTCATATCACCAAAGATTTTTCATTTGTAGAAGGTTACAAATGAATGTAGGCAAGCTTTGCACAGTGGTACAGGAAATCTGACAATTCCTAGAGGAATTATTGGTCCTGGAAATGCTTTGGTTCTTCTTAACTTTGAGGGATTAGGAATTCCCTTGTCTATACCCACCAGGGTTATGCACCACTGGCCTCCAAGGTTTTCTATTCTTGAGCTCTTTCTCCAGGCTATCAGTCATTTGCATCATTTCAGCTAATTAACAGACCTTATTCCTTGCCTATTGTTTCACTAGCAAATGCATCTTTCCAAAGACAACCACGACTTGATTTGATTTCAAGGCAAAAAAGGAATACTTTTTAAAGTGCTATTTCTTGCTATTTCAACATGTTCTTCATGTTCCAACAGGGTCAAAGAAATATTATTACATAAGTGTCTGAAGAAATACTTTTTGCCTTCTCATTTTATTACCTTCTTTCTTGCTTTTCCCCCAGATATACAGTCAAACTAGAAAACATCCAAAATTATAGGTGTACTGATTTTACTTCTTATGAAAGAAATGCTTTGAAAGAGACTTTAAGTATCTAAAATTAATTCACTTAAACAATAGAAGATATAATGGTAAGGCTCACTTTTAAATACAGAGTTGTCAGTTATGAATGGCACACACTTACACTAAAATTACAGAAACACTACGCATATAGTGAGCAAACCATCATCTTGAATGAACTCCATTTATTTTTCATTGTCATTTTCAAATACCAATAATCACATGGATTTTGAACTTTACTCATAAATGTAAGACATGTTCATCCTAATGAAAAACAGCATTCTAATAAATATATTTAGTGAAATCCTACAGTAGGCAAAGGGTTGTTCAAAGTACTGAGAAACAGAAGCAGTGTTTGAAAAACAGTTTCAGAGGGCGGATGTCATTGTCAGTCCAGAGTTGAGAAATCCACTCACTGCAGCTGGACCTTCTCTTCCCCGAGCGTCAGTAAAATCCGTTATGCACCCCGCCCCACTGTTTGTAAAGCTCAGACACAGACACTGAAACAGTCAGATGTTGAAACAATCCTACATTTAAACAGTGCCCATAGTTTAAAACATGTCAGCATTAGCCCTTCTATATTTTGCCACAATGAATCACCCGATTTCAAAAGGTTAGGAAGAAACCTACCTTTCAGCTCTGGAAAGAAATCCTATGTATGTTCCACCATTGGCCAATCTAGCAATGGAAGGATAGCTAGTTGTTTTTTGTTTTTTGTTTCTTAAGACAAAATCTCAGCTCGGTGAATTTGGCTTCTTTGAAGGAAATGGGAATGCAAAATACGTCCAACCATGCAACAGAGCGGTACTGACAAGTCCCTTTGAAACCTTCACTTCTTTCACAAATCAAGAAGCTGCTCGGCTCAGTGTCACAGCAGCAGCTGAGACTCCTGTGACGTCAGTTACTTGGAGGCGGCCTTCAGACCACTCTTCCAACCGGAGCTCTGTAACCTTAGAGCAGCTCATACTCTGGGTAAACAACTCCAGGTCCAGGACATTTTTAGCTTTTATAATGGAGCCCAGTCTTTTCAAACTTGCCAAAAGGGCTGGTGTCAATAGCACACAATGACAATGGCCAATTTTACATTTTATTTGAAAAAGTCGACTCCTTTTTTATAGTCAAGAATTCTTTCCTTGCATACCCCTCTCTTTCCCTTTTTCAGCTACAATCAGAATGCACTCTTTAGTGCCTTGAGAAGTTGGAATCTGGATGTGGCATAACATATGCAACAATCTTATATACATACATATATAATACATATATACACATTACATATATATAATATTTAATCTCCAAAGATTTGTGAAAAATGTATCAAAGTTCTGTCCTTAAATAAAGTAGGAGTGGGACATATATAAAGACCAGCCTCATATTCTTTGTGTTTCTATGACAGCTTGCCGTCTGTATCTACAACAAATGTGATGTCTTTCTGCCAGAGGAAATAAGAGACAATGGAGGAGAAGAACACTTATTTGGGGAGGAAAAAAGCCAATGAGATACCCATGTGTTTGTTTCCAATTGAGGTGTACCGCAGCCCCAGAATACGGAGAGGTTCCCTCAACTATTGCCAAATCGACGTCTCCTGGAAATGCCAGGGAAGATGCCTCTCTCCAGCAGCATCTGCGGGTTGCTTGTGAACTAGTACATGCATCCATCTGCTCATGTTTGGTTTAACTGAGTTAAAGAAAGTGTCTAAATTACTTTTGTGTCTATTTCAGCAAATAAGCCATTTAAAGGTTTAAATACGAAGGTCTTATCCTCACGTCTGAAGAATTTCCTCTGTGTGATCATTAAAATGTTACATATTCACTTTTACATTATTTTTGCCTGCTTCCAGATGAATATATTTCATAAGGACCTCAAAAGTTTAGTTATAGTAACCTGCCCAGGGTAGCCCTTTAGTACATAGAGTAAAATTGAAGGAAATCATGTTCTGTGTTTTGAAAGCCTGGCATCATAATTTCAAAAGTAGTTAACAGTAATAGCTATAGCAATAATAGTGGTTACTCATGGAGAGACAGCTCTCTGCAAAGCTCTGGGCTAAGTACTTGGAATACATCTTTATCCTAGTTCACCCTCATAGCAAATATATCTGTTGATATTACTACCCTGATCTTGATAAAACCATGGCTCAGAGATGTCAAGTATCTTTGCTAAGTTCATAGAAAAACACCCATGTGGAGGAATAGGACTTGAAACCATTTTTTTTCTTTTCTTTTAAAATTTTTAAAAATGTATTTATTTGTTTTGGGGGGGGGGTGCAGAGAGGAGAGACAGAATCCCAACTATGCTCCATACCATTGACACAGAGCCCGATGCAGGGCTTGAACTCACAAACTGTAAGATCACGACTTGAGCTTAGATCAAGAGTGAGATAGCTACAGACTGAGCCACCCAGACACCCCGGAACTGGGTTTTTTAACTGAAGACACAAGAATTTTGTCACAGACGTCTTGGTTTCAATTCTATTGCCACCACTTATCTGTGTGAATTTTCAAGTGTGTTTCTTCTGTAAAGGGAGAATTATATTTACTTCATGAGGTTGTTGTGAGAGTATGAGGGGTACTTTTAGTGACAAGCACACAAAAAATGTTGTCTGATTTCTGTCTCTATCCTTACCAGGACAGGAGGATAATCCTGAGGTGGGGCCAGGGATTGCCCTAAAGCACCTCTAAGGAATTATCTAATAACCTTGTTCCCCCTACACTCTTTTCCATTCCAAACCTCTTAATTTCCATGAGTCCTTTGTGATTCGAATCAAGACTTTTCTAAATCCTATCAGAACTTCAGATAATATGTGGCTAAGTATGGGAGTAATGATGTTGGGCTATACTCTATAGTATCACTCAATAGTACCTATTCCGGTGGCTCCTCTCATGGAAGTTTCAGTAATTATTTATTGCAGGTGCTTCTATCTGCTTCTTGTCATGGTAAAGCCGACCTTAAGTTATACAGAACCAAAAACTAAGGAGAGACTTTGACAAGAATATCACTCCAAGTATATCATTTATTCTAGTATTTACCAATTCTTTCTGTTGAATAATTATTTTTGTATGTAGTAGCTTCTGGGCATGTTATATATCCAGAAGATGAAAGCATACAAAGGCAATAAGTATTCAGCTCGGGTGCTTTTGAATGTTTCCACTAAAACTTTTATGAAAACTTTGAGAAACATTCCTACTGGTATGCATGTAAAAGGAATGGATTAGATGCTGGTGTATTCAGCCCCTTGAGTGATATTCAGATACCTTGAAGTGCCTGACATTTTCAAGCAGCTGTCAGAATGGCCGAAAACATTAAGGCAAAAATGCGATTTGTTGTATAATCTAGATTACTTTTAAACCATTTATACCTTCAAATATGAAACTGGCCCATATAATTTCTCTGTGTATTGGAGAGAATTTGGAAGAATCATGCATATCTGGTGACATACTGATCCTATTTCAAAGTATAGCTAATAGATAAGGACATGCATAAAATAATACTTAATGTAAAGTAAATGCAGCAAACACGAGCTGCTTCAAGAAACATAAAAGAAAGCTCTGAAAAGGATTTGAAAAGGTCTACATGCATAATGATATTAGGCCACAAACTAAAAGAGTTTGGAAAGGGTGAAAGAAGAATATTGAGTACATACATGTTTCTAGATGCAGGTGTTTCCAGATTTAGAGAAATTTAGAGCCAGAAAGAACCTCTGAAATCATCTAGTCAACCCTCTCATTTTATAGCTGAGGAAAGAGGCCCTGATGTTAAGTCATCTGCTCAAGGTCACAGGTCCTAGCAATGCCAGGAAAAGAATTCTGGTCTTCTCATTCTTGGTGGAGTGCCCTGACGTTTAAAATTCCAAGGAGTTCAACGGAAGGGAACAGAACCAAAGGATAGGGGGCTGTGGCATAAGAGGTTGAATTCTGGCCTTGTCAACTTTTAAATGTAGTTTTCTGCTACATCCATATGAGGGAGATCACATTTCATCTTCTAAGTACAACATAGGAATTAAATAGCAGAGTATTTACCCTGATGACTGATTCTCTAAAGAGGCCTGTGCCCTGAGATAATATAAATCTTGTGTCAAAATGCAAAGACAAATGGATTTTATTTAGTGGTTGAAGGAAATCTGGGGATAAACACTCCAATTTTGCCTTTAGCAGGTCGGTACACATTTAATTTATAGTTTGCATCTAAGTGATGATCTTGAAGCATCACAAAGCAGTTATTTATTTAATCTCTTTATGCTGAGACAACCGTGGCTGTATATGAGGCTGGGTGGCTTCTGACTTCTTGCTTGTATAGTTTTTTCTGTCCCTTTTCTTTTTCTCTTGAACCATATGTATCAGTTGAAAGGGTACTGTGCTTCTACTTTCCTTGGTAAGGAGATGGAAAAAATTGGAAAAGAGGTGACTTTGAAAAACCAAAGTCATTCTCATGCATATTAAAATTTAGAGGTTCTTATACAGGTGATATATTTAAAATAATCCTTCCTTCTAGAATAATGCATGTTTCGCAATTTTCATATACTTTATGATACAGGATCTTAGTTGCTTAGCA
Organism: Helogale parvula; assembly: GCA_004023845.1. Taxonomy (NCBI): domain Eukaryota; kingdom Metazoa; phylum Chordata; class Mammalia; order Carnivora; family Herpestidae; genus Helogale; species Helogale parvula. The sequence goes on along the minus strand of PJEM01002548.1, from coordinate 105,325 downwards.
GGACTCTCTTGACTCTTAAATTATCTCCCATTCCTAGGGAGAGGTTTTGGGCACTCCAATTAGCATTCCATGTAACAAATATGTGTGAAAACCAACTCTGGGCTAGGTATACTGTTGGACCCTAAGTCCCAGAAGAAAAAGACAAATCCTTGTTCACAGCAAGCTTTGTCAACTCTGAAGACTCCCGAAATGTAACCTGCGGCATTGACCACCCACATCCTGAGCAGCTCACGACCTTGAAATAAACTTACAAGCAAAAGCAAAGAGACTCTCCTGGTAGTCCCCATTCCATCAAGGTGACCACAGACGTGTAGTCTGACAGACTTGCAATCACTCAGAGAATTATTTTTTTTTTAAATTATAAAAGCTGGAACTTGCCCTCAGACTTTTGGAATCAGGCCATCCAGGGATGAGACTAGTTTCTTAATTTTTATAAAGTTCTACAGCTAATTCTGTCAAACTTGGTCCTGTGTTATTTTAGTCCTAGAATGTCAGAGTTTGGATTTTGTGTTAGCAACAGAAATATAATTTTGACTTACAAGAGTCTGTTTCGGTTTATAAAATTATGAGAGTCACACTCAGAGTATTTATTACCCATGAAAGTTAACATATTTAGATTGTTGTGTTTCGGTGAATGTACTTATTTCCCCCGTGCCAGAATCATGGGTTGCTGGCTCTCTCTTCTATTCTGAGGGCTGGTGGCATGTCAACAGAGATTTTAGCCAAGATGATCGTCGTGGGGCTCATGTACAGGCATTTCCAGATGACAGAAATATTCAAAAGAAACAGTTTTAAACTATCTGTTCTTTTTAAGTACTGGTCTGTATTCTGAAGAAAGAAAACAATAAAAACTTTTAGACCTACGGGCTATTTAAAACTAGAGATAAATCTTGCTTACTGTTCTCAAATTAGTTTTTAGCACCTCATTGTATTATTTCCAGATTCTAGAGTTGGGAGATTTTGATAACGATGACAACAAAACCTAAATAATAAAGGGACTGGCTATTCTAGGGCTGCCTCTTATTCTAGAAAAGGGCCTTGGGAACACCGGCCCCCCACAAGAGGGCTGTCCTGAGTCACTTCTCACAGGGAGGAAGTTCTGGCAGTAATGTGGGGCTGAGAGAGACCACTTAGCAAGTATAATTTGAAGATACAGCAATAAGTCCCAACTCTCTCTTCTTTCCTCACCCGCTTTCTCTGTGAATTGCTAGACCCCTATATCTTCTCCATAAATGTTCACTTTATCATCATTAGGTGGCAGCACCATATTTCCCGTTTGCGATTGTCTAATAAAATTTCATTGACAAAGGAAGCAGTTACTCTAGCTAAATCACAGGAAGGACTGGAAGGAACAAACAAATATAGGTAAGCTTTGACTGGAGTCTGGGAGAAGAGTCTGTTTCACGAGACATGGAGTGGGGAGATAGAGAGAAGGTCAGAAGAGCAAGCTGTATAGATGGGTGCCCAGGTGAAAAGAAATGTGACATTATGGTGTGGGAAGGCTACAGTAAAAAAATCTAAAGATAGGGGTATAGACAGGGAGGCTGAAAGCCCCAGTTCAGTGCAGCCTTTCCCCCCACCCAATCAGAGCTTTCTACAGAGCCCCCAAACCCACGGCCCACACCAAGGCCTCTCAGTAAGTCCACATGAGATAAAAACACTGTACCCGCAAGGCAGCGCTTGCCCTGACACTATATTCTTCCGTTGATGTTGTTGCCACTGAAATATTTCACACAGGAAGAGTCCCACAACTTCATTCTTCTCTACTTTGTGTTTACCCTGCGTGTCTGAATCTATCCACTTTCTACAAATATCAGTACTTCAAACAAATAGCTACTTATGAACAAATTATATTCCCTCTAAGGTGAGGACATGAGTTTTGTTCTCCTGAAAAGCTTTCTACCTCAAGGCTGAAGGATCCTTACTTTCCGTCAACCACCTCCTTTGGCTGTTTCACTGTGGCTTTTCTCCCTACCTGGAATCTAAGCAGTTATAGTAGTGCTTAGACTCTCCACGCAGTGGCCCTGGGGCCTCAGCAGATATGCAATTCCTTTCAAGTACAGGAGCTCAGATTCCAGGGAGCCACCTAAAATCCAGAGTACATTAATTTTGCTCACTTGTTAATTTCTCCCTCTGAAGTTCTAAATGACTGACTGAAGCTGACATCTCTGTTGTTCTATTTAAAAAGTTGAGCTGTTTTATCTACCCAGGAATGAATGCTACAGAGGAGATGAGATGGATTGTGCAAAAGTTGCACATGTTCATGAAAAAGAAAAAAGGGAATTATAAAGTAGATGCTAAATGAAGTTTTCTGACTTTAAGAAATAATAGACTCTATAAGTCTCTTTCAAAAAATAAAGCTCTTGGGCACCTGGGTGGCTCAGTTGGTTGAGTGTCCAACTTCGGCTCAGATCATGATCTCACGGTTCGTGGGTTCAAGCCCCGAATCGGGCTCTGTGCTGACAGCTTTCTCAGAGATTGGAGCCTGTTTCAGATTCTGTGTCTCCTTCTCTCTCTGACCCTCCCCAGCTCGCGCTGACTCTCTGTCTCTCAAAAATAAACAAAAAAATTTTTTAAAATTAAAAAAAAAAACCAAGCTCTTAAATTCTTTTTCCTTACTAAATCATTTTAAGCCAGTAGGCAAACTGATGCACTTCTCTCTGCTCCTCATGCCCTCTTAATTGTCAACGCATAGGTTAAGGTAGATATTTTCAACATGAACTTAAAAGAGCTAACGTGCTGACTTTCAAAGTAAATTATGCTGGACAACTTCAGAGGGAAACAAATGCTTTTTGGCAGTCTTTGATAACTGCTTAATGCATCTTGTTTGTTAACATACATATTTAAGCAACTCAACTCAAAACACTCAGAAGGTAATAGAGAAAATAAAGAACACACTTTTTTTTTTTAGAATCAATCATTTCCAGAGCTCCATCTTTGGAGTATGCAGGATAAAAACTCCTGAAATAGTTGCCTCATTTCTTTTTTTTTTTCAAGTTTATTTATTTTGGGAGACAGAGAGAGAGAGAGCATGAGCAGGGGAGGAGCAGAGAAAGAGGGAGGTAGAAAGAGTTCCACGTAGGCTCTGGACATCAGCACAGAGCCCTACACGGGGCTCAAACTCATGAACCATGAGATCATGACCTGAGCGGAAACCAAGAATCAGACGCTTAATTGACTGAGCCACCCAGATGTCCCGTTGCACCATTTCTTAATATTGCTGGGGCATTTGCATTTTATGCAGTGACTTAGGGTTCTAAACTTTTCTAAAATGTTCTAATTTAAAAATTTTTGCTATCCTCCATATTTAATATTTAATATTATTTACTTTGGTACAAGATAAAAACTTTTAATCATTTACTTAATATATCTCAAAATACACTAATAGCTTAAAAGAAAAATAATCAAAACAAAGGCAAAATATTATGAACTGAGCTTAAATTTTGGTTTAGACAAACATTCAAAGAAACATTCTAAAACACAAGTCAATAAAGTAACATGAATATTTTTAAAAGGCTGAATAACTGCTAAAAATCACTAATTAGATACCCTTATATCACAGTAAAATTTATATTTATAAGATTTTGCGATTTTATTTTCAGATATTGAGTTTTGATGGCACTCTATTTTGAAAAATAGCTATAGAAAAACAAAAGCTTTTTGTAATTTTAACAATAAAACTGAACAATCAGGAAATTCAACATATTTAAGTTCATTAAATACAAATATCTGAGATATACAATAAGGCTCTTTAGGACAACACAGCCAGGCTTAACAATTGGCAGTGAAAGGTGGAAATTTCTGAAATTCCTCCCTATTTATTTTTAAGTGGATGTCACACCTGCTGTTCCTATTTTCTGATCAAGTGAAGTTCTAATAGTACTCAAAAGTTGTTCCTGGAAGTGTTTAAAAATTAACTCAGAACTTCACTAGGAAAGCCGAAGAGTTATTTTAAAACTGACAGTGAGTATTATGAGTGAGTGACTCTAAGCAGAGAAAGCATGGGTTGAAATGTATTTAAGTTCCATGGAGAGGATCTTGAAAGACTCTAGGATTCTGAACCAACTTGCAGAAGAGCCAACATTTAAAACATCTACCACCACTTCCCCTTCTCCCACTGATCACACAAAAGTACTACTACTGAGAAGCATTTAGTCTGTTATTATTTTCCCTACAGAGGTTTTCCTGTCATGTCCAGGCCAGAAAGCTTTCTTACCCTGTCCGACTTTCCCTTTGAAATCCCACAAGGACCTATTCATGAAAGGTTAATCTAATCAAAATATGGATGTAATCACTTCCCCTCCCAAAGCTAGTTCAAAATTATAGAGAATCAAAATGATCTTTCATTAGACCTGATTGGCTTATAACTAGAGTTCAAACGGTAGTGTCTTTACAAATACTAGTTTTGAACTGTACCAAATTCCAGTAGTTTAATGACCAGTCGACGTTTCTCATTTTCTGATATCATCCTCCACCACATTCTCTTCAATCCTTACATTCAGTGAGAGCATCTGACCCGAAGCATGGCTACCAGATAGAAGTGGGCTGTGGTTCTACTGGAATTCAGCTATGAACACTCCAGTATGTGGAGTTCAGACTTAGCCACCAAACTGACATTGGCTGGCACCCGATTAAATAACTGTATCCCCCTCTACCACACGAATTGAAGTGAAGGTTGGAGAATGCAGGCCAATACACATTCCAGGCTCAGCACTGAATTTTCCTTTGTTTTATGAGTTTGAGTAGTTGTGCTTAAAAATAGCCAACTAAATTTTTTTCCTTAAATCCAGGCCAAATTACCAAAGACACTCCTTTCTACTCCCAAGAATGTGCATGCAAGGGAATTTTCTACAATAAGGTTTGCTTGTTTGAATTTATCTTCAGTGTAATGTTTAAAAAGCACAGCTTCAGAGGTACAAACAGCGAAGAATTCCTTTTCTCAATAATTGGGGGACTTTTTCTGTTGATGAACAAAGAAGCCTGGATGTTGCTCTTTTAGAACTGGCTTTGCACAACAAACATAAAGCAAGTAACTGTATCAAAAGGGAAGGGAAAAAGATACAGGGGACTTTCTTTCTGAGGTCTTGGGTACTATCTTGGTTAAGTTCTCTTCCCACACCCATGTCCTGTGATGCACCATAGATTGTGGGTGCCTGCAGCGTAGCCTGTTGTTCCGGGGAGAAGGCAGCAAGGCACAAGCTTACCTTGTGCCTGCTGGCGATTTGCTAAGACCGCTTCCCAAATACTGGCCCCCAGCAGTCTGGTGAGATACAGGCAGGTCTGAATTCCCTGATGCTGGATGCAGCTTTCATTGTACACGACCGTGTGGCAGAGGTGTGTGCTTACACACAGGCACAAACTGGAAAGTAGGCTAGGCAGCCTGTGGGGCAGAGCTGTCCAGAGTCTCCCTGGAATTGGACCGTATGGTAAAGTTGCTTCATTAACTTCAGAGAAGCTGTCAGAGTGACCCCAGTTTCCTGATAATCTGTGAGCAGTAGCCAAGTCAGTTCTGTTTCCCCTCAATATCTTTCTGGCGTTCCATGTATGGAGGGCCTGGATGGAGTTCAAGATTCTCATAAAATTCTTCTATAAAACTAATGCTTTCAAAGTTCGTAGGGAAGATTAATATCCCTGTTGCCAGAGTGACTTTAATTCCTGATGGAGATCTAAAGATAAGGCTGGTGTTTTGATCAGCACAGACCTCTTTCGGTTAGCCTCTCCTTTCTTATTCAGGCCACAAGGTATTGTTGAGATATCATGTAGCAACCCTGTTTTTATTGATTTATGGTATCATTCCATCCAAGAACACCTCAGGGTTCTATTGCTTTTGGGGGGAAATCTAACATGTTATCAAGTGTCCAAAATAAATTGCAACCATGAGCCTTTTTGTTTTTACACTTCAGTACATGTTAGAATTAGCTGTTTACATATCTGTCCCGGTCAGTCAACTAATAAAAAGTGCTAAAAGAGTAAACCAAACATCACTTTATATCTCACAGCCATCAATGTTTGTTAAACAAAGGATCTAAGCTCTGTATTTCTGCTGCATTATTGCGTCTCTCGTGTATGCATTCTCATCTTGGTTTGGATGAAGAGTCACTTGGCACCCATCATTCCCAGAGCATTTGTAGTGCACCACGTGGGAAGCTCTGTGGCAGAGATAACTGTATAAAAATCCATAAAATGGTAGATGGTCAGGGTGTATGTGTGGGGTCATCTTGAGGCATTAATGGAGTGTGCGCATGTGCCTATGTCTTCAGGTGTGTGCATGCACACACACACTGCTCAGCGGGGTTCTCCTTTCTGTCATCTATTATTCCTATTTGTCTATTCTGATTATGTGTGTTGATATTGAGAACATGCACTAAAAGAAGAGTTTTCTAACACTGCACCAGTGTGGAATTAGAACCATTTTGTCATTAGAGGCAAAGGCAAATAATGAAACTTCAAGGTCTACTGAAACCTAGACAACTTTTGAGTCTATATAGTTGGTATCACATAGTTTACTGTAGCTTTGGTTTAGTCTGTGTGAGATAACTCAAACTACCTCAACGAATGCCTCTTCAGGGTTTAAGAAAATACAAATGCGTGGACTCAAAAATTCAGTTTCAGTTAGTGAGGTAGGGCCTCAATTTTAGAAACATACCAGGAATTCTGATGTACAGCTAGGACTGAAAACCACTGATCTAGATACTGAGTTCTTGATTCTTCTTCTCATGATAAAGTTAAAATTCTCAAACCTGCTTCTTAAAGCCACACAGGGTAGTCAATATCCATGATACTTCTGAAGTGAACATGTGGACTGCATATCATGCTTCATCAGAGGGACAATATTAACAATTTGTGTGGGACAATTATTTGAGATTATGACTCCTTTCATCTTACTAGAGCTTCCTCATCATTGTAACAACTTTTTAACACTTCCATTAACCACCAAATATTCCCTAAGTACCTGAGAATCATTGTTTTGGTGGCTATATCTGACTTCAAAGGCAATAAACAAAATGCCAAAATGGTCCCTCTGAGATGACAGACTTGAGGCCTATCAAAGATGTAACAGACAGACATAGATTTTTAAAGTGGTTGCTTTCACTAGGATATTTTATATTTTTACGTAAATACTTACGGGTGCCTGAGTGACTCAGTTGGGTAACTGGTTGACTTCACTTCAGGTCATGATCTCTCAGTTGGTGGTTCTAGCCCCTTGTCTGACTCTGTGCTGAGAGCTCAGAGCCCGGAGCCTGCTTCAGATTTTGTGTCTCTCTTTCTCCCTGCCCCTCAGCACAGAGCCCGATGCAAGGCTCGAATTGACTAACCATGAGATCATGACCTGAGGAGAAGCTGGACAGTTAACCGACTGAGGCATCCAGGCGCCCCATCTACCTGGGCTTTTGAATCTCTAAGATGAAAAAATCACAAGTACATAGTGATAGATTCTAACTGTTGGCTAACTACTCCTCACTCCAGATCTCTCTTCCTTCCAGAACAAAATGAAATATAAACCAAAAAGAAATTTAAAAACATGGAAATTAAGAGCAGTTATTTTTTAAGATAATTTTGCACTTTATAGAATTAAATGAAATTTAACATACAATTCTCAGTTCTCAATAAATGTTAGCTATTATTTGTTATCATCATCCAATTATTTGATTTTTAAAGTAAGACATATTTATGTTCTCTTTCAGAATCATATAGATAAAGGGCTAGGAGGAGGCTCTGACCAGATCTGGTAAAACTATTTCATGCAAATGGATAACCTTCACTGTTAGAAAGCTCTCTGAAGGAGGTCCTTTTCTTCAACTTACTATTTATTTTAATTATAAGTAAGATTTTTGTTGCCTATTCTGTAAGTTTAAAAAATACATATTCATATATTTTTCTTTTTTTTATTGGTTACTTAAAGTTTATTTTTGAAGGAGAGAGAGAGAGAGGGAGACAGACCATGAGCTGGAGAAGAGCAGAGAGAGAGGGAAACACAGAATCCAAACTGGGCTCCAGGCTCTGAGTGGTCAGCACAGAGTCCAATGCGGGGCTTGAACTCACAAGCCATGAGAGCATGACCTGAGCCGAAGTCGGACACTTAACCATCTGACCCACCCAGGAGCCCCTATCCATGTATTTTTAAAAGGATGTGTTTTTTTACTTTCTTTTTTCTTTCCCCCCCCTTTTTTCTTATTTCCTCTTCTCAAACTTTTATTTAAATTCTAGTTAGTTAACATACAATGCAATATTGGGTTGGGGGGTAGAATTCAGTGATTCATCACTTTCATACAACACCCAGTGCTCATCATAACAAGTGTCATCACCCATCTAGGTCATCCCCTACCCACTTCCTTCCTTCAACTCCCAGTTTGTTTCCTTCTTTCTTCCCCCACCCGCCATATGTTCATCTGTTCTGTTTCTTAAATTCCACATATGAGTGAAATCATACAGTATTTGCCCTTCTTTGACAGACTTATTTTGCTTGGCATAATACATTCTAGTTCCATCCATGTCATTGCAAATGGCAAGATTTCATCCTTTTTGTTGGCAGAATAATAGTCCATTGTGTATATACACCACCTCTTCTTTTTCCATTCATCAGTCAGTGGACATTTGCACCCCAATGATCATAAGCAGCATTATCAATAATAACCAAACTACAGAAAGAGCCCAAGTGTCCACTGACTGATGAATGAATAACAGCAGTTATTTTAAACTGAATTGTCAATCTTTGTCAAGTTTTTCTCTTCTACTTCTTTTTTTTTTTTAATTAATCTCAAAGGGAAATGGAGGTACTGGGGGATGAGGATTCAAGAGATTTTTACTAGAACCAACTTTTGTAGTAGAGCAAAGATTTTCCAATGTTATTCTTGATGCTTAAGTGCAAGATACCTCCCTTTGCCACAGATTTTCATATCCACCAACTACCTGCAGGCATTTCCAAGTACATGACTTCCACGAATGCTGGTATTTCTGAATCCTGGTGGCAGTGGTGCATTACAGCTTTCTATTGGGTAAATAGTCAACAGAATGGACAGAACACGACCCTTCGGGTACATGGAGCCTACCTGGGTCATTTTAAGGATGAAGAGAAAGGGGGATAGTCAGGTTCACCTGAGTTTATACTACAGAGCAACTCCCACTGGAACTCCACTACAGGCCTTGGATTGTGATTTAATGAAATTCTAGAGAATGACTATATATTCCCCTGCCTGGTCTGGGGGAAGTTCTGTGTGGTAATCTATTAGAGAGGACAGAACTCCAGGCAACACAGCTAATCAGCAACAAATGTCCCAGCATAATAGGTAAAGGCAGAAATGGCTCTTTTGATTGGAGCTGATTAAATGAAGTAGGATGGCTAAAACCATCTTCTTAATTAACTAAGGCCTAATCCACTCTCATGCTTCCCGAACACATCTTTTTAGACAGACTAGCACAGTATTGCAATAAATTGTAGAGTTTCTGTGATGGTCACATTTCATTTGTTCACCATAGTTTTCATTGCCATTTACTAGATATCAAAACTATGTAGTTAGTCTGAGAGAATCTAGCAAAGTTACTTTATAAATCTTTCTATGTTTTGAAATGTGACCAACTCTTAGATGTCTAGGTTTTCAATTATCCTAATAGTCAACTACTGAGAAATAACTGACAGACTTAGTCAATTTTTACAACCATTCTTACAATTATTTATCTAGAAGAGTACAGCTTAACATGCAAAAGAAAGAAGCAAATATTAAAATGATTTATATAAAAAAGTCACAATTACTTCCTTACCTGAAATACTTTTATGCTTGGGCTTCTTATTGAATTTGGTAGTGGTAAGAGGTGTCTTTTTAAAGAAATAAGCAGTCTTCAGTGTTTTTATAGCATTGATTACTACAGAAATTATACTTCTTTAACTTCTTGTCTTGAAGGGTGAACAAAATAAACAAACTGAAAATACTACAATGAATGGTAAATGATGAAAGATTTACAGTACAAAAAACAGTGTAAAAAGGAAGACAAGTTTAAATATTGTTGTGTAAGAAAGTGATGAAAATAATACAAGAATGAGAATAAGTAAAATGATAGGCTGGAACATCTGGGAAGGTAAATGCAGAGACAAAGAGAAGAGTTAATTAATAATAATTTTTAAAATTTAAATTTATATTAACTAATCTAAGCATTCATTCAATTTAATATGGAGAAGAACCTTCCTTTAAGTCTAGACTTACAAAATCTGAAACCTATTATTATTATACACAGTGCTTTCTCCCACTCTCATCTCTATGTTTTTCCCTCTGAGGGTATATCTGAAAATCCACATGCTCAATGGATTCAAAATTCTGCTACAAAGAAACTAAAAACCAACTATTTGACATAATTAGAAAAAAGATAAGCTTTAACATTTCAAAATCCAACAAGTTTTATCATAAAACTTTTTTTTTTCATAGCAAAGCAGAGCAACATGCAAGGTAAATAAGCAGTAGGGTTGCAATTGTTCTAGTTGTGACTAACAGGCAGTTAATTTAATGTCATGCTTTGGTGTATAGATTGACTTTTGAGTGTAAATGTCGCGTGTCTTAAAAGCCATGCATGCTCTTGTACTTCAGTGGCTTCTCCGATGGATACGGGACCGGAGGCTTGCCAGAGAGGTAGCACTACCTGTTATGTTTTACAAATTCTCTCTTATGTGGTTAATTCTGACAAAATGCATGGGTCTTTGGCCACCATACCTGGCTAGAGCAGCTCAGTCCAATTCATCAGTTGTGCCTCTACAAATTAGGATGAAGGAAAAATGCTGGTTTTCCCTGTTCGGGAATAGTTATTACTATTTCTTTGAATTAGTGTTGTATTAAAACTAAGGTATAACACTCCTTCCCCAGTCCTGAGATTCTCAGCTAGAGAGCTGGCAGTGATGGTTTTCTAGAAATAAGGATCATGTTACCACCATTTGTGGTAAAGGGGTGGCTTCGGTTTGTTCCTTTGGGTGGGGCTCTAGACACACTATCACCTCTCCTTACTGCTGGTTTGGACATCTGTCCATAGTTATACAATGATCCTGGATAGTCAGTAATTAAAAAAAAAAAATTAAACTCAAATTGAATCTCAGTTCAAAACCTGCAAAACTACAGTTGAAGATTCCCACTTGGGATCTTCTTGCAGCTCAATCAATTAGAATCAGTAGACTAGCACTGAACATGTTGACAAATAATGATGTAGCTTAAACATCCTTTAATCTTCACACAAAAACCGAGGGGGTGTGTGTGCACATTTCCTTTTTAAACACAACAGAGGGGAGGTCGTGACTAAGTGACTGGGTTACGAAAACCTGAGGCCTGAAGAAGGACAGGGGGAAAGAACAGGTGTGCTGTGGAGCCACCAAGCCCAGCGAGGCCCTGAGCAGGGGCTTCCCTAACGCGGGGCATGGAGGCCGGTGCGCGGAGACGCCCCGCCAGGGGCCACGAATCCGCGCACCTGCCTCGCCATCGCCGTGGCTCGCAATAGGCAGAACTGTACCTGACTCACGGATATGGGCTCCTCGGCGCCGCGGTCTTCCGCAGACTTGGGCACCTCGAGGCGGTCGATGAAGGTCTGCAGCTCCTTGCGGAAGGCCTTCATCTGCGCGTTGATGCGGTAGAGCAGCTCGTGCTCGCGGATGCGACTGCCGTCGTCCTCCTCATCCATCAGTCCGAACAGGTCCCCGTTGGCCACGTAGATGCGGGCCTCGGTGATGATGGTGCTGGTGTCGGCGATGAGCCGGTCGATGGTCTTGCCCAGGCGCTCGGCCTCCGAGCGGATGTCCTTCATCTGCTGCCGGTCCGAGAAGCTCTTGGGCCAGGGCCCCGGCGCGGGGTAGAAGGAGCGGGTGGGCGTCAGGCAGCGGATGTTGCGCACCTCCTCCGAGTCGCTCTCGCCGCCGATGGGCCCTTCGCGCTTGCGGTGCGGCGGCCGTGAGTCGTCGTCGCTCTCCTTCTTGCCCGCGTCGCTCTCGGCGTCGCTGTCGCGGGGGCTGCCGCGGATGCCCAGGTGCGAGGCCAGGTCGTAGCGCTGCATGTTGGACATGAGCACGCGGTTCTCGTACTGCAGCTGCATGACCTTGCCGCTGAGCTCGTTGATCTGCAGGCGAGCCGCCTTCAGCTCCTCCTGCAGAGCCTCCGTCTTGGCGCTGTCGTGGTGCCGCGCGCTGTCGTGGCCGCCCGACTTGTACTTGTACTTGTTGAGCTCCGCTGTGATGCGCTTGTTCTGCTCCTCCAGGTCGGCCACGTTCCGCCGCAGCAGCTCCGTCTCGTCCTCCACCAGCTGCAGGTGCTGCCGCAGCTCTGACAGGGATTCGCTCTGCTCCCTCATGAGGGGGTTGGCGGAGCCATTGAAGTCGTCCCCCCTCAGGTCGTCTAGTTCAGCCTTCAGGCCTCTGTTCTCCACCTCCAGTTCGACGATTTTCCTGCCCAGGATGTTGGCTTCTTCCTCCACCAGTCGCAGCCGCAGCTTGAGCTCGGCCTCCCTGGTGCTTGGAGGGCCCCCCGCTTCTCCTTTGGGCAAAGGACTGTCCAGATCTCCATAAAAGGATCTGTACTTCTGAAGTTCGTGTTCGAATCTGTCCTTTTCTTTATCAATCTTGGCCATCTTCTTTCTCATCAAAGCGGCTTCTTCCTTCACGAACTGCAGCTGGCATTTTAGATCTTCATTGTCCTCCTCATTTGGGAAAAAGAAGGGAAGAGGATAGATCATTTTTATGTAAATCAAGAAAACAAAAAGGACACCTGCAAAAATAATGGCTTTTTCTTGTCATTGAGATTCAATGAGAGAGAGACAAAGCTAGAAAGAGAAAAGTAGCTGCTGTATATTTCCTACAAATCATTTAAATTGTTTGGCATATAAAAAATTAGGACAATATCACATCCTGAAAACAAAAAGAGAAGGAAATATAAAAAGAGAAAAACTGTGGTCATCACTGTTCAGAGATTATCATATGTTGTAACTGCACGCAACGGTTGGGCTTTCATTTCAATGTCTGTTCTGCATGTTTTACGTGATTTCAATTCCCCGGTCTATAAATAATGTGAAACCTACTCCCTGGAAGGCACATAGACTTAACATTCACTTAGTGCCACTTTATTGAGCACTGACTCTCAGCCATTTTCTGTAAAGTTCTTTATACATCTGACCTAAGTTAATGTTTAGCATAAACTTAGTAATAGGGATTCCTTGAAATACTTGGTTTAAAGGTGTTCAACAACTTGTTCAAGGTTACAGAACTAATAAGCGGCAAAAGACAAAGGTGAAATTTGAATTCATTTCTGCCTGACTCTCTAGCTTATGATCACTCTAAAAGATCAAAGAGTGCAATCTCGTCTTCCATCTTTATTCCAAGCAGAATTGCCTTTGAAAGGCTTTAAAGTAAGGACATTTTAACACCGGCATTGCACATCCAAGGAGAAACTGGACAGTGTTTCATCCAGATCACCTTAAAAGTAAGATGTATTCCCTTCAGTCTGAAATGAATAAAATTGGTTCTGTCTGGTAAATAGATGGTGGCACAGATCCTATAGAAGCTCTTCTCACAATTCTCAGGAAAACCTGCAAACCTTAATCACTAACTAAGTTGAAAAGTACAAACAAAAAAAAAGTGGAAATCAACTTGCTCAGAGCTAATATCAAAGTACATTTGTCCACGAACACACTTCCCAAAGGCAATTTCCCAAAGCTCTCTTTTACGTATATACTTTGGGTCACTTATGTAACTTCTGTGGGTTTTGTTTTCCTCGTTTTTAAGCGGAAATAAAAAGGCCTTCCTTTCCCCGCCATGAGTCAGCTGTGTTTGAGATGAGTTGTGTTGAAGTAGCAGCAACCACTGAAGGTGAGGATAGTAAGCTTCTGCCAGAGATGCTCATTAAATATGGCCCAGGGCCTTTGAGATGAAAGAGATGGAGAGCAGGGCCCTCATCTCCTGTCCTCCCATCGACTAATGAGATTAGTACAGAAGGGTTGAGAGCTGCTGAGTGTGCAGAGCCTGACCATCACATTCTTTATATTGTTATACCCTGACATAAGTCCTATGCGGAGGGTGATTTAGGTAGGTCTACCTTATAGATAAGGCAGATGAGTTTCAGAGAGGTTTGTTAAATCGGTAGAGCACAAGTTAATAAGTGACAGAGCACATCCATATTCTGGAGGATTCCAGAACTTATTCTTTGCACTGTATGTGTCACTTCTAGAAAAGCAGAGGAAAATTCAGACAGTGGGGTAGAATTTTAAAAAATTAGATGTGTTGGCTTATATGGTTTCTTCTAGAAGAGGTTTGGAAGAGAGGACAGAAGCACAGAGAAAAGACATGAGAGAACTTCAGGAGCACAGCAAGAGAGGATGAGAATGTATGTCATAGGAAGAGCCGACATGAGAATCCTTTCACAAGGGAAGACAGAAGCTTCTTTGCAAGAGACTATGTGTTGGGCCTTCATACTAATTCAAGCGAGGATAAAAGCAAAAACACATGACAATGTTTAATAGCACATCAACAGGAGGGGCAAAGAGAACCCTGATGTTTCCAGCGGAGGTGTCTTGATGGCTCAGGCTGCTAATAACAGGGATAGCAAATGAGCAAAGAGGAGCAGGTGTGAAGAAGATAGGTCTGAGTGTATTAAACTGCTGTCTTTCAGGTGTGTCAGTGGAGGGACATTAATGGAAACGTCTATCAACAGACAAGTGGAATTTCAGGCCCAGGATTACAAAGATTACACTTCTGGCCCTGCAGAGAGTTCAGGTCCAAAGGGGAGCACAAGAGAATGAGATGGTGTACAGGTGATGGTTGAAGCTATGGCAATGGCTTTGAAAGCAACCAAAGAGAGGAAGAAAAGAAAGACACAGAAAAATGGTTAAAGGTTTAACAGGGGCAGGAGAGTCAAATATCATGTAAGAGTTTGAAACAATGTTTGACTAGAAAGGTGATGCCGCAATATGCTTATCAAATATGCTTTTATATAGGCTAGGCTTTGTTAGGAAGTAAGAGTAGGAGACTGGGGAGTTAGGTTGGGCTACATGTATGATAGAACTTGTCAATTGCAAGGGAAGCCATTTATTTGCCAGTAAAAAAAAAAAGTAAAATGCTGCAGTTTGAATCCAACCAAAACAGCAGTGGATGTGATATAAGTCACAGATTGGAGCAGAGCAACACTTCACTAGGCTATATTAAGCAAGTATAAAAGAGAAGGATATCTGATTTATGTATATGTAAGCCTTCCTCCCCAAGGGAATGACAACATAAATATTATGTTAAGACTTGGACATATACTACATGTAACACAGTGACTATGAAGGAAAGAGAATGATGGGCATGATAGTCATTATTTTTTATTTGTTTAAAAAGAAATCTTTACAAGATACAAAATGATAGTTTTGCAATGCTTCAAACTTAAGAACCCTGTATGCTAATATGCCCTCCATGCTCAGACTGTAACCTAACTATCGTAGCTGCATTTGCAATGGAGCATGGAAATATTGTATGTGAATGCTGAAAACATTCAATCAGAGATGGTATGGAAAGTGTCTGGTTGACAATAACTGAGCAGTACATGCTTGCTCCTACTTTCCACAGTGAGCGTTAAGCAAGAAACATTATAATGCTCTGAAATGAGAAGCACGTTGTCTCTTATTTTTGTGTATGTTAAAGACATACTCTCTTTTTTTTTAAAGTTTACTTATTTTGAGGCAGAGGTGGGGCAGAGTGAGAGAGAGAGAGAATCCCAAGCAGAGTTTGCTATGTCAGCATGGAACCTGACACAGGACTCAAGGTGACGAACCATGAGATCATGACCTGAGCCGAAATCAAGAGTTGGATGCTTAGCCAACTGAACCACCCAAGCACCCCAGGACTCCCTCTTATGAAGATATAAATGACCTGTGAAGAAGGGGAACATAAAGATAACGAGGGGCCAAAGAAGTGAGAGGAGTCTGGTTTTCACTTAGCCACTACATTACACTCTAAATGAATAACATGCATTAAACTCATTTAATTTGTACAACAATGCTCTATTATGATCCAATTTTATAGATGAGGAGACAAAGGCATCGAAAGAATAAGTAACTCATCAAAGGCCATCCAGCTGGCAGGCTACTGTTCTTAGTTGTTATGCAATACCATTTCTCAGTAAATAAAGTCACTGTGCTACTGAAGGAACATGTAAATAATTCATTAAAGAAGCTGAAGCAAATAAAAATGAAGTACAAAGCTGTACAAACAATAGTAGGTTGAACCATATGAAATTGCTCAGGTCAAAATCACAGCATGTTGACAATTTCATTTGGCTCCACCTAGAGAAAGGGGACAAGTGCATATTGAACATGTTGCAGTATCAGACACTAGACACTGACAAATCAAAGATGAATAACATGACCCATGACTACAGTCTGCCCTGGCTAAGTATGGGAGATGAATATGTAAACAAACATTGCAATAGAATAGGATGCTTGCGGTAATCTGAGAATCAATGGTCCTCAACCTCGACTGAGCAACAGAATGATGTGACTACTTTATAATTGAGATCTCCCGCCCAAGACAGTCCCGATCAATCTGCTCGGGTGAGTTTTTGAAAAACTACAGGTAATAATCTCTGAAAATAAATGAACTGGAAACACTAGCAGGAACTTCAAAGGCCACAACAGCATACTTAGGAATTTCCCAGGCATTTGGGCCATGAGCTAAAAACTGGTGGACTGCATTGTTTCTTGACTGCTGTAAGGTCCCAGGTCCCACTAAGAAACTGATGAAGGCTATGGATGTCTTTTGCAGAAAGGTACCCATGTGCACATGGAGTGGGAGGGTCATAGAGTTAGAAACAAAAAGTTAGGCATTCCTGGATGAGAGAGTATGGTCGAAAAAATAAATACACTTTAACACAGGAAGTATAAGAATAGGCCAAAGGTGAGTTTTTAAAAAAGTAAACTGCTGATTAAAGCTGCCTTAGGATTTGAAAACAGGGAGAATATAGCCACTTCTCCTTCACTGAGGTGGAGAGAATTGATGGCAACACGTGAAATGCTCCAGAGCAAAATACATAGAGACAGGTGGCTAAAGTTATGGCAAAGACAGAGCGAGAAAGCTGTAGTGACAGAGTGTATTTGCATCTATTAAGGAACCCATGAGAAAGATAGAAAATGGAGTAATGATCTTGGAGTGAGATTCTTTGGGATTTTTAACTGCTGAAGTCTATTGATGTCCTTTTGCAAGAACCAGGAGAAAAGTTAACCAAGAACAGAGCAGGAAGAGAAAGGAAAAGGGAAGATAAACATTTAATATGTTGAGATGAGCCTTTTCAAATATTGGATGTTTAAACATTGCTTCAGTTAAAATTATTATCTAATGTGAAAATGTCTTGTAAGAATTTTATTTTTTATTAAAAAAATTTTAATGTCTATTTTTGAGACCGAGAGAAACACAGAGAAACAGAGTGTGAGTGAGTAAGGGGCAGAGAGAGAGGGAGATGCAGAATCCAAAGCAGGCTCCAGGCTCTGAGCTGTCAGCACAGAGCCTGACGCGGGGCTCAAACTCACAAAGTGTGAGATCATGACCTGAGCCAAAGTCTGATGACCAACTGACTGAGCTGCCCAGGCACCCCAAGAATTTTAAAAAGATATGCTATAGTATGAGATTCCAACTTACGCATTTAGAAGTCAATGACTAGCCAAGTGTTTTTGGAGAGCCATCGTGTCATTTCTGCCCCCAAATATTTCCCCTTCTGTTTTAAAATCTCCTTCATTACATCCATCAGTACCTTCTGCTCAACCTGAAAGCAGAGCTGGTCTTTACCATGGCTGTGTTTCTAAATTCTTTACAAGCCCATTTTGAATACATTTTTTAAGGTTTTATTTTTAAGTAAATCAACGCCCAATGTGGAGTTTAAACCCACAACCCTGAGATAGGAATCTCACACCCCACTGACTGAGCTAGCCAGATGCCCCTGAATACATATTTTAAGTTTTATTTTTATTTCTTCACTTCCTTTTTTTTTTTTTTTTTTTTGCTTCTCTAATCACTAGGATAGAGAATTAATTACTTCCTTCTGGAGCTCTCATCACCAGCCTCTCTCTTCCCTCACCATTCCTTTCTTTACTCACTCCTAATGCTATAGGAACACCCATTCTATTGACTTTATTAATTACAGGTGAAGAAGATTAGCACCATGCATACATTTCTCAAATATAGCAACACATAAGGCACTAATGGCCTTCTGCTGTGTGCTTAATATGACATTAGTTAGTATTAGCATTATACACAGTGATACTGAATGCTTTATATTTCCTATATCTACAGCCACATAGTGGCTGTAAACTTTCTTTTGCATGAGTGTATCTGGCTGCTATGTCCACTTATAAATGAAGCTCATTATTATGTACATTTACATAATATTTGATGTACTAGTTGAAATTTTATTTCCACATACCTCTGTGGGGGTCTGTTGAGTCTTCTTTTCAGATTTTGGCAAATCTTTGCTTCCTCTTCTTTTTAGGGATAGCTGAAACAAAGCATGGTTATATTTAGTTTGGTAAACAATCATTTTAACTCAACTTTATGACTTCAACTGTCTAATGTCATATGACCAAACCAAGCCAAATAAAAAGTGTTAGTTCAATAATTATAAAGGAGGAAGAAACACCAAACCAGATAGGTTTCAATATATTTTTTCTCTGGACTGGGATACACTTCACAGTAGAAGAGTAAGTGGCAATCATCTAAATAATGTGAGGAAGGGCAGGAAACCTACTGTGGGGCTGCAGAGAACAACCCAGATAAAATTTAGACTGATGACCCAATATGTGATATATTCCAAGTAAAAGCAAATCCTTGTTAGCATTCTACATCACCAATGGGGGCAAAAAAAAGGAATAGGGTATTTCCGGTTGAAGTCAGGTTTCTATAAGCTGATTAAAAAAAAAAACTATTAGTGGATTTAGGTAGAATTTGAACAATTTTACTTTCTCCTCACCACACTTGCATGCTCTCTCCCCCTCTCTCTCTTTCTCTCTCAAAGTAAATACATAAATTGCAAAAAAAAAAAAAATACGGAGCAGGCTGAGCAGTAATTAGCTTCAGCTGATTGATGCAATACAGAAATATGGGCTTTTTCTAGAGAAGCTAGAAATCTGGATTTTGTATTGATTGGCCCTAATTGAAATTCTGACAAACAATACTTTGTAGGTAAAAAAAAAATACATATCTAGTACCAAATCTTTTCATGGACCAGCAATATATGATCTTTGGTAGTCTGTTCCATTTCTCAGCACCAATATAACAAGGAGGGTCCTTCTGTATAAATAATAATCCATATGTATGAATACTTACCTTATACCTAATATTGTACTGGATATTCAAAGATCAATTAAATAGTACACTTATCATCAGAAAGCTCAGAATATACCATGAGAGACAGAGAAGCAAACAATTATCATACCAGTTGGTAAATGCCATGCTTCAGGTTCTGTGAAGCAGGGGCTTTGTCTTAGCATGGCATCACCACTATCAGAATAGTACTTGGCCACATGGCAGATATTGGGAAAAATATTTGCTGAACTAATGAAAGAATATAAAATATGAGGTGGTGAGGTCAAAGAGGAGGATGGGTGTATAAAGTGAATATAAAGGTAGAAAAGGCTTCTCAATAGAGGAGGCTTCATGAAATTTGCAAAGAACTTCAAATTACACTTTTTTCCATGTTTATTTCTAACCCATATCCAGTGTTAAATGGAGGCATATGTTCAGGCCCAGAAGGCAGAGGAATGCATTACTGCAACTGTTTTCATTCAGTATGAAATTTAAGCTACAGAGCCAAATGAATGGCCTGTGTGCTTTTTTCTACTTCTTTACAGAAAGATGTTCTCTACGTTGCTTGTAAAATCTTAGAAACAAAAGCTGTAGGGACTGATTCACCATAACCAAGAGTGGTTTAGAAACCAATCAACAAAAACAGTCCCAAGAAAACCCAAGAACATAGCAAGCTGAACTAGGGGCTTTAGAGGGGCTACCTCCAAAGAGGCACTTGAATTCACTTTATTAAATATTTACTGAATACTTTTATTTTTAATATATTTTATTATACATTTATCGAGTGCCTACTAACGTACTTCATAAGCCACCTGTGGTACAACAATAGTAAAACCAACATAGTCACTGCTCATTTTGAGGTTCCCAATTTACCTGGCAAATGGTCTTTTTGGTCTGTAATTTAAAACAGTGTGATGAAAGCAATGATAATGTAAAGATAATATTAACTGGCATTGATTGAGTACCAATTCATGTCAAACACTTTACATACATTATCTTGATTAATTCTTGAAACATCCCTTCAATTTAAAAAGCTCTCCAGGTGATCCTGATGCATGATAAAGTTTGAAAAGCACTGGTCTGAAATCATGGCTTGATAATTAGCCAAAACAGTTTTGACCCAAGTCTTTTTGATCTCTATTATACTAGATCATAAGGAGAAAGGCTTAAGCAACTCTGGGGAAGAGATGGTGTGGAGAGCTAAGGATAATTTCCAGAAAGAAGTAACATCTTATTGCGAATCTGGAAGATGAGGAGTAAGCCAGTCAGAGACAGAGAAGGCAGGAAAGCGAAGGGCAAATGCAATCCATGTGGAAAAATCATTTCTGGGACACAGTTCAGTATGTCTGTCACAAAATATAAGGAGAGAAAATGATGGTGATGGCATGAGTCAGATCTTGAAGGTTACTGAATAGGGTTGTTTCAAGCAGAGTGTCACAGGAGAAATATATACACACAAAAGTAGAAGTTCAATGGCCATGAGGTAAAGGGCCGTCATGGAAGGGAAATGGGGCGGGGGTATGTTCTAATTCTGAGAGCTTTTTATGAGAGGTCTTTCTTTTTTCATTCATTCCATGGATATTTGTTGGGTTCTGGCATATAGATGATACTATATAATTACAGAAATACGATTGAGCCGTATTTTATTCTCCTCCCCATCAAACAGCTAACATTATGATGGTTAAAAGCATGCAGATAATTAACTAAAACAGTAGACAGAATTAAATAAGGGCAATAAATGAGGAACACAAGACTGAGAGGACAAAGCAGCAGCTATGATTCCAGATCTGGAGAAACCAGAGGAAATCATCGAAGATAGTTGGCTGATCTTGGAAGGATGTACCAAAGGTCAACAAACATAAAACCAAATAAAAGAAGAAGCAAAGAGTCAGAAGAATAGTGTGCCTTCATAGATGCACTGCCTTTCTGACAAAAAATAATGGAGGTAGAGACACTACAGAGGTGAGGCAGGCAAAAGAAGACACTTAAAGGGCTGAGGTCAGCTTGTGGAGCTGAGAAATTTAGACTTTATCCTGTGGGCAATGTTAAAATGAGCCCTCTAAATTAATACAAGAGACATGCTGAAACCAGGCCATCATTTCCTAAGAGGCGTTTTCTATTTTACTTTTATTTGAATATCACTCAAGCAAGGTGTCAAACCCGAAGCTCTGAAAAAAGATTCCTCCCTGAATAAAGGTACACTGCCTTTATGGCGCCTCTAGGTCAAGTACTTTTAAGTATCACATTTAAATGTTCAATAAATATTTCATCTTCTTCTCATATTCCAGAAAGTTTTTATTAACTTTCTGACTCGAACAAAATATAGATGAGGTTCATTTGGATAGGGAAATTTGGAGAAATAATAGACGTGCAGTCTCTTTCTTGTGAGTATACATTTTCATCATCTCCTTATCATCCCGCTGCACCTGCATGAACTAAATCTGGGCACTTCTTCAGCGAAGCAGTTTGGGATGCTAGAACTAAATCTCACATTTTCATCTTTGCTTTCAAAGTAGGCACTTCTGACGGTTCTCTAGATAAATATGTTGAAAACATGTCTTGCCCATGTCTTAATTCTTTGCATTCCCTGCCCCAACTAGTCCAAAAGAAGCTGCTGTTCTTTTTATCCATGTGAAGGCCAAGAACTCAAGAGTTTTTACGAAAATACATGATTGCACAGCAATGATATAAAATGGATTGTTTGTGTTCAAACAAAGAATTGTTTGTTTTGAGACTGCCCTTTATCCTCAGTTGAAAATTTGGTCCACCTCTTAATAAGTAGCATCTTGATGTTTTCAACAATGAAACAACCTGTCTGAAATGGCACTGAAAGACATGATATGTATAAAAGTCTCCTATGTGTTTGATAAAATTGAAGAGATCCATTTGTGCGGTGAAATCAAGAAGGAAACTGTAACTGTATTAATATGTAGGATTATTGAGCACTAAATGTGTGCCATGCACATTTCTAATTGCTTAATATGTAAGTACTCATTTGATCTTGCAACAGTCTTAGGAATTTGACACCATTATCTGAAGCACACCAAGGAAAAATCATCAGGTAATAAGTGTTTGAATCCCGAGGTAAGTTATCCAGCTTCAGAATTCTTGTTCTGAACAATTACATTACAACGTTTCTCCTAAGGAGGAAAAATACAGGGTGATAGTATTTCTGAGCACACTCTCTGTGCTAGTCTACCACTGCTGCATGGGCTTGGGGCACTAGTTTACATACATTACACACAATCAATGTGTTTTTCTATTTTCAGCGCAGGGGTCACCAGAAGTGACATACACACCCATTGGTTCTCACAGTCATCCTATAAATATTTGTGACTTATGGGCAACACTGGGAAGGAGACATGGAGATTCCCAACTTAAGAGTGGAGGAAAACTAAAGAGGCAAGAACGGGCTCTGCTATCGTCTGAATACTTATGTCCCCTCCAAATTCTTATGTTGAAATCCTCATGTCCAACATGATGGTATTTGGAGATGGGACCTTTGGGAGGTGCTCAGGTCAGAGCGGGGAGCCCTCATGGGTGGGATTAGTGTCCTTACCAAAAGAGACCCAGGGAGCTCCCCAGGCCTTTCTGTCTAGTGAGTGTACAAGTCTGCAACCCAGGAGAGGGCCCTCACCTGGCCATGCAGGCACCCTGGTCTCAGACTTCCAAGATCCAGAACTGTGAGAAATAAATTTCTGTTGAGCCACCCAGCATTTGGTGCTGTTATAGCAGCTCAGATGGACTAAGACAGGCTTCAACCCATTTTGAAGGGGAGCATGAGAGACTCTAGAAGTCTTCCTCCTTCTGTCCTGTTATATCCTTGATGCCTAAGGAGCGCCTGGAAGAGGACGGGCTGGCAAGAGTTCCCAGAGATCTTTCTCACAAACACGTTCTCCACTGTCTCCCTTAAGAGGCTAAATCAGGATCCCAAGCTCTACTATGACAGGATCTTGGGGCCTAAAGGGAATGTGGGTGAAGGAGACGAGCTAGGATTATCAGGTGGTGCCATTCTGTGCAAAATCTTCTAGCAGTTTTCCATCTCCCTCAGAATCAGAGCCATGCTTTACTAAAGACACAGGAGACCTCAGGTACACACTGGATTTATCCCGGTAATGTTTTAAAAAGACATCACCAGACTTCACCATGACCAATTACAATATGTAAATGTTAGGCTCAGGCTTTTTTTTTTTTTTCTCAAAGTTCCCACAGTGAGTACAGTATGCTCCGGGAGTCACTGTTCTGCTCCGCGCAGCCACTCTGCCACCTCCTCCAAACAAGCTCTTCGGCCTCATCTGCCGCCACACTCCTCCCCTGCTTTCCTCCCTCTGGTGTCACCAACATCCTTGAGGTTCCTCAAGCACGCCGTGCACGCTCCAAATAGGGGCCTATCCTCTGCCTACAACACCCTTCCTTCCTACATGCCCATACCCACCCCACCAACTCCTTTGGGGTCCCTACTCAGAGACCTTCCCCAACCATTTCATCCAAAATGACAAATAACTCCACACAGAATACCTGCTCTACTCTCTTGCTCCATGCACTGCTTGTCATCCTAACCCCGTTTTATCTTTCTCCAGAGCTCCTTTCACCATTGACGTGTGTATTTGATTCAGGCCCGTCTCCCGATCCTGCAGTGTGAGCTCCATCCACGCAGGAACTTTGTAACGTTCCTTACAGCTCCCGCGTTACAAACACATCTGGTACACAGTACTTGCTCAGACAGTGTTGACTGAATACAGAAATCACCACTCGACCTTGTTTCTTACTCAGATTTGTCTTTGAAGCATTCTAATCCAAGAAGCTGGCAGAAGGTTAAAACAAAGAAATAAAAGTCCATTTTAAAAGTTCCATTTAGAGCTGTAAAAATAAAAGTATCTCAAACTTTTCAACAGGAAAAAAACCTAAAGAACAAAAAATAAATGAGCTGAAAAGTATTTCAAAAGGGACAAAAGGGACATTCAATATACCTTCATTGAGCTCTAATACTTTTCTTGATTTTTACCAATCCCGTTTTCCCCCATGTCAAAAATTAAGATTTTGGGTCTCAAATTCATTCCATAAAGGATATCTGGTACCAACATTCTTTGGTGGGCTATCGGATCTTATGGCTTTTACTCAGCAGCTCCTCTCACACAGTTTGTTTTCTGGTGCTGGCCTTCAAAGTCTCCAGAGCCTTGGCTTCCAGCCCAGGTCACAGGGACTCTGCTCTAAGTGCTCTTCTTTGCTCTCACTCATGGAGGGTCCAAGTCAGTCACTCCCCCAACTCTTTTCTTTTCCCTCACCTTGGAGAAACACCAATGTGATTATTCTGATGTAAACTAGGTTATTATATAGGTTACTATAACTAAGTTATTTTTCGTGTTAATGTAACTCACCAAGGGTTTACAAAACATAATCTGGAAATTGTTGGCATAAAGGCACCTGACCTTTGGGTTCCAGCCACAGTCTGTTACACGTTAGACATAAGACTTTTATTAGTGATTAAGGTTTTCTACAGTAAGACTGTTTACAAAACTCGTATTTCTCCCTTTCCAGTAGGCAGTCCAGTTGCAATGTGCCCCATTAAGAGGCAGAGTCTCTTTTTGTGCTTCTTCAAAGAGAGCTGGATGTGGAACTTGATTGGAGTAATAACATGTGGTGGGAATAAAATGTGGTAGGAAAGATGACATGCTAGTTCTGATGCTACCTTCAAGAGACGTTGCATACTTCTGCGCACTCTGTCTTGGACACATGGTGCCCCATGTGACAAGTCTGGGTGGGAGAGTTCGCTGGATGGAAAGAGTCACATGGCCTAGTTATTCCCATTGACCTGGACAACAGCCAGCAAACTTCCAGATGCAGCGCCCTCAGCTGCCAGTCAGCTGACCAAAAGTAGATGCCCAGGCCCAACTGAGACCAAAATAATCCATATAGAGGATCACAGAATCATGTAAGTAAACAACTGTTGTTTTAAGTCACTAATTTTGGGGATGGTCTGTTACACATACATAAAGTATTTTTTAATAAAACTGAGCTTTAAATGAATTGTTATAAAAGGTCACCTTTCAGGTCTAAATTGCAGACAGTTTTTTTTAAATAAAAGTAGGTGTTCACTTAGCACCAAATGCGTGATATGAGTTAAAAGCCAATAAAGTTTATCCTAGCACTCAAGCTTATTTACGGAATCTGGCTCAGCACTTTTCTGAAGTATTTCTTCCATTTGAACTTAGCTTTTAGTCTTCCTTTTCAGGAAGAAGTGATGTATACACATTTAAAGTGCTTCCCTAGATCTAGGTTTCTTAAATATAACTGTCAATTCCACCTTTAGCTTTATCAAATTTTGTTTGTTCTTTTGTTTATATAGCTTTCCCAAGCACAGGGAGAAAAATAACTTTAATTTTACAAGACTTTGTCCTTAAGTCAATTTACAGAATTGTAACAAAGAATTTAAAGGAACTATACCCAGACAATCCTCAACAGTGATGCAAGGATGCGATTTTGCAAATTTCTAATGACTGTTAGTTAAAAAGAGCAGAATTCAGAAAAGAGCAGAATGGAGAAGAGAGGAAAAGAAAGTCATCATTAATTCATCTATTTCAAGAAACAACCTTGGAAGATTTAGGAAAAAAAATTGATCAACAGTTTGATCAACAAATCTGGGATTTGTTCCCAGAAGGCACTAATAAATAAAAAAAAGCTGTGAGCTTTTCATCCTTAGGAAAGAGAACGGATCCCCTTCTGGATGTTGACACAGAGGTACATGTCACAGAGAGGTAGATCTGGCATACAGAAGTGTGTATCACGGAAGCTGAGCCCCAGATCTGCAGGAATAAATCAACTCTCTTCTGCCAGGAGGTCATCTCCTTTTCTGTCCTACAAGCCCAGGGCCCGTTCCTATTTCTGAGTTATGAAGCTTCCAAACCTTGTGTTTTTGTTTGTTTGCTTTTTGTTGTTGATTGTTTAAACCTCTAGTGAATGCCTAAATAAACACTTTTAAAAGCTGAAAAAGCTCCTTTTCTGGCTTTTGTAAAACCTCAAACCAGTGCCAGATTTTTCTTAGTTATTTTATTTTTAAGTAAAAGAATCCAATAAATTTTCTTTTCCTTGACTCCTCCACCCTTCTCCCTTTGTGCATCGATAGCAGAGGTCAGGGTGACTAGAAAGTTGTACAGATTCTTTATTGCTAGGGAATATTAGTGAGTGAACTTTGTAGAGCACACGATCAAGCCAGGCTGCCAATGAAAGATAAAACATTTTAATCTTTTTGCTCTAAAATTTTTGGAATTTGTTGCCAATTTTTAAAATGTGGACAATTTGCATTTTAAAAATCAAGATTTTCAGTTGTGCTTGAAAACTTTGAAGATCTGGTAAAGTTAGGTCTGATTACGGCACGGCATTATTGGGTTGGAACTAAACAGTTAGACATACAATATCCACTTTGCTCCATCACTCTTAACGAAGACAGCTTCTCTTATTTACATAACCTGCTGGACCCCCTAGTGATAGTGGAATGTTCAAACTCTGACCTCGACCACTAAGGTCGCATACGTGAAAGGGGCCCAAGAAAAACAATCTTCCATGCAACATCCTACAGGAATCCTTTATGTGCCATCTAATCTTTGCTCGTGCTTTTCCAGGAGCTGGCTCCTACACGAGGCAGGCAAGTCAGTCTTTTCACAAATGGCTGTATTTGATCCCAAATCTACTTAAATTAAAAATCACTTAAAGTGATTCAAAGAATAAATCTACCTTATCTGCTGTATTAAATCACATGTCAAGTATTTTCTTCTTTGGGTTATATATATGTACACACACACACACAAACACACACACATATATAGCACGCATATATACATATATACACACACACACATATATACACACAGTCCCCAGTTTATTTATTTGTGAGAGAGGGAGAGACAGAGTGTGAGCAGGGGAGGGGCAGAGAGAGAGGGAGACACAGAATCCAAATCAGGCCCCAGGCTCTGAGCTGTCAGCACAGAGCCCCACTCAGAGCTTGAACCCACAAACCGCAAAATCATGACCTGAAGCGAAGTTGGACACTTAACCGACTGAGCTGGCTCAGTGAAACTCCCTAAGCCTCTTTTTTTGTAAATAGCTATGAATATATTTTTATCCTTTTGTATTTGTGTAAATTTAAAAAAGTCACATTGTAGGACATCCACATTTATTCATATACATTTCATGTTATTAATGTGCACTCCCTTATGTTGACATCATTCTGATTGTCTTTGCCTGTATCTTTCTTTATTGCTACTAAGAAGGATTCTGCTTAGATATGCTTTAGAGTATAATAGATATTTACCAGAGACATAGTGGAAATAACTTGAAAACAATTGGCATAAGAAGAAAGAATGAGTTAAAAAAAAAAAAAAGGAAGAAAGACTGAGTTTACTTCTTGTAATAAATTTAGGAAAACATGAAAATATTTATGAATAAAGCTGACAATCACGGTCTTGTAGTCTCTATCATGTGCCAATAAAAATAAAAATCATGAATAAAGAGTTTTCTCAGTAAATCTTAAATGGATTAAAAGAAAAATCTCGTTTCTGTGGTTTAATTCAGTGATACGAACTATTTCTGGGAAGTGACCCTTTTCTATTTTTAAGGACAGAGAAAGTAAGGGCAGAAGTAATTGGTTTAATTAAAAAAAAAAAAGGCACAGAGTATATTTTAAAAGGCAAAAATAACTGAACCCAAGCTCTTAAAATCAAATAACACATCCATGGAGTGTGTTTTGTGTGTATGTGTGCGTGTCTATGTGCATATGTGAATATATGCATATATGTGTTGGAACACACATGTGTACATGCGTATGTGGCTGAGACCCTGGAAGGAATTTCAGCATATCTTAAACACTGCTCAGTGGATTCTAAAACACAGGGAGAAAGAGATCTCTGCAACCCCTATCTATATACCAAAAAGACAATTTGAAATCTATTATAAATATCACTAGAGAACACATACTCATTGAAATGTTACAATCTGATTTTACTTCATATTGAGAGGTATTGTAGTATCCATTGGAAGTGGATTATATTTGACCAAATCAGTCAGTTCGTTTTAAAGTAATTTTGGAATAAATAGGCAATCACTAAATTTCTGAAATTTGAATTTGAACAAAAACAAGGGCCATATTCTGGGCTAAGTAAATTAACTTATTCCCTTGATATAACCCTAAAGTATACACACAATGTGGGCACACATCTTTTTTAGACATGTGAGCAACTTAACAACTACACATATAGTAGTGCCATTATAAATAATAAATAAGTACCTGGGAGGAATACATGCATGAATATAAGAGCATGAGATATAAATGAAATAAAAATACAACATTCCATATATTAAGGAAGTTATGGATAGAAATCACAGATGAACCAGATTCATTTCCCAAGGTATTTTTTTAACTCTTTTTTCTCATGTTTGTTTCTTTATTTTTGAAAGAAAGACAGCACAAGTTGGGGAGGGGCACAAAGAGAGAGAGAGAGAGAGAGAGAGAGAGAGAGAGAGATGCTTAACAGACTAAGTCACCCACTTAGTGCCCCCTAAGGTATTATTTTTTTAAAGAAAACTTACCATTTACATTGTAGGTCAATTAGAAAGAATTTTGGGTGAATATAGGGGCATCGTGGCGGCTCAGTTGGTTAAGCAGCTGACTTAGGCTCAGGTCATGATCTTGGAGTTCATGGGTTCAAGCCTGTGGGTTCAAGCCCCACATCGGGCTATCTGCTGTCAGCATGGAGCCTGCTTTGGATGCTCTCTCCTTTCCATTCCTTTCTCTCTCCTCCTCTTTTACCCCCCTCTCTCAAAAATAAATAAAACAATGGGGTGCCTGACTGGCTCAGTTGGCTAAGCTCAAGTCATGATCTTGCAGTCGGTGGGTTTGAGCCCCGCGTTGGGCTCTGCGCTGACAGTTCAGAGCCTAAAGCCTGCTTTGGATTCTGTGTCTTTCTCTCTCTCTGCTCATTCTGTCTCTCTCAAAAATATAAACATAAAAAAATTTTAAATGAATAAATAAATAAACATTAAAAAAGAAAGAAAGAATTTTGGTCAAATATAACATGAAGTTATCACTTTCTCCCTATTAAGTATACTTAACACAAAGATAAAAATATAGATGCAGTAACACTGGAAACTAAGGTTAAGAGTCAAGCACTTTCCAGAATCTGAAAAAAATGTCCTTCAACAGTAACAACAGTGGAATTCAACAAAGAAACATAATGTATCTTATGTGTAACCTTTACTGTCTGAAACAGAACTGGAAATGCAGACCAAGCAAAATCAAACATCTCTGTTTCTTAAAAGGTTAAACACAAGTTTGCCATATGACTCAGCAATTCCACTTTTAGGTATATACCCAAGAGGAATGAAAACCAGTATTCACGTAAGGATTTACACACAAATATTGTTAGAAGCATTATTCATAACAGCTCAACCCAAATGTGCATCTACTGGTGAATGGATAAGTAAAACATGGTGTCCATACAATATAATACTATCCAGCAAATTTTTAAAAAAACAATGGGATACCTGGGTGGCTCAGCCAGTTAAGCATCTGACTCTTGGTTTCCGCTCAGGTCATGACCTCACAGATTCGAGTTTGAGCCCCGTGTCAGGCTCTATGCTGACAGTGCAGACAGAGGCTGCTTGGGATTCTCTTTGTCCCTCCCACTCTGCCCTTCCCTTGCTCTCTGTCTTGCACCCTCTCTCTCTCTCTCTCAAAATAAGTAAATAAACTTAAAAAAGGAACACACTACTGATATATGATATGACATGGATGAGTCTCAAAAACATTATGTGAGGTGAAAGAAGCCAAATGTAATAAACATATATTATATGATTCCATTTATATGAAATATCTAGAAAAGGCAGATGGATAGATATCAGAAGCAGATTCATGGTTACCTGGAGTTGCAAGAGGGAGGGAAGGAATGGGGTTTAACAGTACGTGGGTATGAGAGACATTAAGAAGTAACGAAAATGTTCTAAAACTAATTTATTGAGGTAATTGCATGACTTTAAAAATGTACTCAGAGATCACTGAATTGCATAGCTGAATGGGTTGTTTATATGATACGTAAAACCCGCCTCAATAAAGTTACTAAAAAGCAGACACCTAGGCAGCCAGCGCTCTATATCCCAGCCCTCCTTTCTCCAGCACACACGCTAATATTGTACAGACACTGCTTTATCATGTTTTTGGAGAAAGGGCCCGACTCATTTGCAATCAGCAGCTCTCAGGTTGTTAAAAGTCCACTACTCCAATACTCTAATACTGTAGCAGGGAAAGAGCTAGATGATTAATTGTGCAATAAATCATTAGATATATTATTTTCCTATCCAGGGCTTCATGGGTAGAAACACAGGCAGAAAAGCCCTGGGAACACCCACATTGGGGGTTATTCTTCACATACCAAAAGTCAGAAAAGAACAACTACAAGATGCTTCAAATTTTTCTATGATTCAGATTTTCTTCATAGTCAGCATGCCTGAGTGCTGCAGTAGTAGACTTCCTCACATGCCCTCAGAAAAGGCCAAAACTAGATCAATGTCTACCAGCCACCAGACACTGGGTTGGAGCTGAGCATATCAAGTTGTGCTATGGCTCTAGGTCTGAAGCGAGCAGTGAGAGGAACCAAGCAAAAAGTACACGGTGAGTGTCTTGAGCCAACACTGAATTTAAAAAGAAAGTTTGACATTCAATGATATTTTCTAAAAAGAAAAAGAAATGGAAAAAGAGATGAAAGTGCATTGGACAAAGACATTTTGGGGGGGGAGAAGGATAATCTTTTCAACAACCGGTGGAGCGATTGGAGATCCAGATGCAAAAAGATGAATTTAGATGCCCAATTCACACCATTCACAACAGTTAACTCAAAACGGATCATAGGCCTGCATGTAATAGCCAAAAGTAGTAAAACTCTTAGAAAAATGGCAGAGTCATTTCCTGTAGGTTACACAAAGATTTCTTAGATATAACACCAAAAGCATAAATGATATAAGAAAAATTCATAAACTGGACTTTATCAAAATAAAAAGCTTTTGCACTGCAGACGGCATCATAAAGAAAGTGAAAAGACAAACCACACAGAAAACATTGCAAATCATACATCTGATAAAAGATTTGTATCCAGAATATATGAAGTTTATATTAAAACTCAATTATAAGTAGACAATTCAATTAAAACGAACAAAAAATTAAATAGACATTACACTAAAGATGATACATGAATGGAACACAAGCACAGGAAAAGATGTTCCACATTTTTAGGGAAACACAAATTTAAGCCACAATGACATACCACATAAATAAACCTCAAGAGAAGAGCTGTAATCAGAAAGATAAACAATAAGGTTGACAAGGATGTTGACAAATTGAACCCTTCTCCTTTGCTGGTAAAAATGTAAAATGATGCAGCCACTTTGGAAAACAGTTTGGCAGTTTCTTTAAAAGGTCAAACATAACTTCACTGGGTGACCCATAAATTCTCTTAGGTATTTACCTAAGAGAAACCAAAACACAGGTCCACACAAAAATTTTTATGTGAATGTTCACAGTAGCATTATTCATAAAAATGGGGGGAAAACCCTAATGTTCATCAACCGATAAATGGGTATGTATATGTATACATACATATTCAAATATTATTTGGAAATAAAAAAGGAATGAAGTATTGATACACACTATAAGGATTAGCCGAAAAAACGTTAGGCTAAGTAAAAGAAGCCAGATGCAAAAGCCCAAAACATGTACAATTACAATATAATGAAATATTCAGAAAATACAAAGCTATGGATTTACAAAGCAGATAGTGCTTGATTGGGGTTAGGAGTGAAAACAGCAGGTGACTGCAAGTGAGCACTATAGATCTTCTTGGAGGGTGTTAGAAATGTTCTAAAATTGTATTACAGAGACGGTTCCACAGCTCTGTACATTTACTGAAAGCATTAAATTCTATGCCTAAAATGGATTTATGGTATATAAATTATATTTCAATGAAGCTGTACACAATAAAATATATTGGGGAAACTACAAAAAGGTATTCAGCTAAAGAGAAAGGGAGAAAAACAAAAATATATGTCTAAAAACCATTTACTCTGGAAAACAGAAGGTAATTTAAGAATACTGTATCCTTAATAAGATAATGAACATGGCCTCTGTGAGCTAAAAATAAAAGATCATAGGGGAGATTAAGATCTGAAGAATAGGAAGATGTTGGGAATAAGAAAATTCACAGAGGAGACTCAACTTCAATGCAAGAATCCAATTTTGTACTGGCATCTTCAAAGAGCACAAATGACATATCAGGAAATTAACTCGCTGATACTGAGAACAAACTTGAGAGATTGTCCAAAAACATAGGTGAAAAGGACAAAAAGAAGGTGAAAGAATGAGAAGATAGTCATAAGGGGTACAAAGTGAAAAAAATGCAAAGAAGAGAAAATAGAGTATGTGTGATTGACAAGCTTACACAACACGAAAGTTCCTCTAAGATAATTGATAAAAAAGTGCTAATTTTCAGATTAAAGAGTCTGCAAAGACCATCACCTAAATGTGTCCTGGCAATATTTTTGAACTGGTATTTTCCTTAGCTCTCCAGACTCATTATTGCCCCTTCTCTGTCCTGCTCTGTGCTTCAGGAGGCTGCCCCGGCATACATTTCTGCCCAGGCTCCCTTCCCTGCCACATGTCTTCTAGTTGAGTTTGCCCAATGGAAGGCACTGGCAGAAGTGCTGAGCAATGGAGGGTAGGAGGAGAGATAGTTCACAGTATCTCTCCTCACTCCCTCACTTTGTCAACACCATATCTTAGGAGTAGCTAAAACCCTCCAGAAGACAACTCCCACGGGGGGGGGGGGGGGTCCTCCTCCACAGTTCCAGTTTTCACCGGCCCCTGTAACACCATTTCCTTAGCAGTGTCGTTATATCTAGAGGTGGTGATGGTTTCCATGTGTTGCCAGTCTTCTCTGAATGCCTCACCAGCCCAAATTAAGAGCATGTTCCCTTAGTCCTGCCCACACCACTGTGAGTAATCCTATTTATATGCTCCATCTACTGGAGGATCCTGATTGATAGGAAGGGTAAAGAAAAAATCCATAAATATGTAGAGAGAAAACAATCTGACCTACAAAGAAATCAAAGTCAGACTGATCTCCTATTTCTTCACTCCAAAACAAATGCCACAACATAATGGAGCAGAATATATAATGTGAAAAGAAAAATTTTTTACTCAGTAATACCATCTTGTCATTCCTGTGTGAGGTCAAAAGTACAAAGGCTATTCTCAAAAGTACAAAGCTCAGAAAGTCTAACCTCTACAAACTTTTCCCGTTTAAAAAAAGTCAAGATCATTATCTAATCAATTCAAGATTATTTAAAACTGAGGTTTCAGAAATGTAGTTGTAGTTTAAAATTATTGGTAGTTAAGTATTGAAACTGAATATATATTGTTTGGGTTACATAAGAAGCAAAAGATATTCTCTAAATTCAAACTATATACTATAACAATAAATAATAGTAACAATCTTAGTTTATAATCCTATGTTAAGTTAACAAAGGCCACAGGTAATTCAAGGGTTTGGGTTAACTGAAATAATTCTTAATTTCTTGTTTTATTCTTGATCTTGGTAGTTGAGAAAGTTGAGAATCATATATGTATTACAAAAAAAAAAAAACCCACCTCAAAAAACCCTTAAGTTTAACACTAATGGAATTAAAAATAGAATAACTACCTTCCAAATCATTACAGAACATAATTATTCCATTTTAAATGTAGCCATATCTTTAAAGAAATGAAACTGATAGCTGTATTTTATCCTTGAAAAACAATACTTTACATAAAACAGATCCTCTTGCATACACACCGGTGGCTATCATTTGGTAACGTTTAATGAAAATCTTTTCTTCCATATGCAAGGGGGTGGTGGATACAACCACATACTAACATATTAGCCACTCATTATGCACTTGAATTCAATAATCAGTTGGGCCGTCTAGTTATTTCTGCAATTATTCAAGGCTGCTGGCCAATGTAATGGTAAGATTGCTTACTTTGTGAAAGAAAGAAAAAATAATACAGTTAATTTTATTAACCACTTACCACTATGATTAATTGGCTAGACAAATTGGAAATAACTGAGCTAGCCAGCAGATGAATATATAATACTTTGAATTTTTAATTTTAAGCACTTCTGAGTTGAATCACGCTGAATATAAATGGCTCCATTAATGAAACATATTAAGTATAAAATGGAAAATGTCAGGGGAGAAACTAAATGACATCTTTAAATGTCATCTTCAAATGTCATTCACCATCTGGATAAAGATCAGTTTAACTGACCCTGAAATGTAAAAACGGAATTAGAATGGAGACATCAAATAAGTGATTGTATTTCCATTAAAATGCAATGAAGTCTAAAATATTCAAGATATAACTGAATTTTTAATTTGGAAAATACTTCCTAATATACAGTGAAATAGCATGGTATATTTACTCCAATGTGACACAAGAATTGGAAAACAAAGGAACCGAATAAATTCTAATTTAAGAGCTAAAGATGAGCTCCGCTGACAACAATTATATCTTCCTAAACACCTCTTCTCATGGCCACGCATTTCTGGTTTTTGTACCTATAACGGTCTCTGCGTGTGAAATAGATAGAAATACAGTTCTTCAATTCAGATAGCATAGGATTCAGTTGTGGAGTCACTAAAACGCACAAAGCAATCTAAAGTATCTTGAACCTGAATACAATAACCCTCCTCTCTCTGCTAAGATGTTTCTGTTTAAGAAAAATATTTATAGAGCAGCAAAGGTAAGAGAGACAATTATCCAGACAAATCAGCAGTCAGCTTTGTTGGTGAGTGCAGGGGCAGAGTATATAGCTGCATTATTTGCACTTCCCTTGAAACCTCTGCAAATGTGAGGTACTGGATGATAAAGCAGTAAGGACTACTTTGTGGAAAAGGGAACAGGATACGTAGAGGTTAGAACGGCTCTACAGTCAAGTGACCTATAAAGGTGAACTTTATGGTCATACACATTCATGGGGAAAAAGAAAGGAAAAGTGTTTCTAAGCCCACTGTAGAAGAATTAGACTCTTGGATAAGTCTAAAATTTCACTCTCATGGATTTAATCATTCTCTGTAAGAGTTAAGTCTTAATCAGATCATCTAGAACTATGTGATAACAAGAAGATCTGATATCTATACAACTTTATGGTTTATAAAGCATTCCACACATATTATCTTCTGTTGTCCTTGTGAATGGGTTGGAGAGGGAAAATATTTATTTTCCTTTAAGAGGTGATTAAATTGAGAGTCAGCTATTAAGAGACTTATCTGAAATAACACAGGTATTAAGTCTATACAGAAAGAAGAAATCACATCAACAAACCCGAAAACATGTTTTTTAGCCCTGTGGTCCCAGTTTCTTTGTTCTCTCCAAAGATTTCTTTTCTGCGAGATAAAATAGAGTTTTTCTTTAGACGCCTTGTAAGTCCTTGCTCCATGCATTTTCTAAATGTGGGCTAGAGGTTCGGGACTTGGAGATTCTAGGAGAATTGAGGTTCCTAAAGAAGGCAGGTCATTTGTGGGTCAAGAAGATAGAAGTGGCTATGCAAGGGGAACTCTGAGTTCCAGTAGTGCGGTGCTCAGCATTGGCCAGTGGAGACCATGAGCTTGGAGGCAGGTGGACCAGTACGGACCCTGCCAGCTTACTAGTGATATTAGCTTTGTTGAGCCTTGAATGTTTATCTCTAAAGTGGAACTATTAACAACATAATTATACAGATACTATCTAGCACAGTGATTGGCACTCAACAATGGTAGCTGTTGAACTATTACAGCCCTGGGGTAATTTTCCTTATCTCTCCAGTCAAATCAACTGCTAAATTGACTATCCCAACACTGAAGATTTAAAGCAAATAAATAGTTGGACTGTCTTGGGAGTGACAAGACCTGCAGCCTTCTCTTACTCTCTAAACCTGCATTTCATACTGCCCACCACATGATACAGAAGTCGGACACAGAGCTGAGGTCTAGGGTGTCAGAGTCATCCTCTGGTTTTTGAGCTCCTGTCTTCATTTCCCATCCTGAGAAGCCCGTGAGACCTTATTTTAGGGGAGACTTGTTTCTGGAGAATAACTGGGGTTTGAGAGAAGCAAGGTAGAGGACTAGAAGTTTCTAAGAGACAGTAGTATCAAGAGATCTCTAGTTCTGGGAGCAGGGTGGGTCTGGAGCTCTTTTGTTTCATGTTTGTATTGCACTAAGCACCACAGAAAAAGCCTAGTTTCCGAGTCATAGCTCTTGTTCTCGCCACAAAATATGGCTTGAAACACCTCTCCTAACTACATTCTCTCATTCAAAATTATTTATTGTTTACCAACTTTGTGTCAACAACTTCTGTTTGTTGTGGACACGATGATGAATAAGACAAGATTTGGTTCTTACTCCCAGGGGGTTCACAGTCTAGAGTGGGAAAAAGATAATACAAATTAAATATGGAATAACAGTTGTTACAATATTACCAAAAAATGCGGTCTAACTGATTACATGCCAGGCACTGAAGTGGATGTTGAGGGTGCCGCAGTGAACAAAACAGGCATTGGCCTCATCTACTTAGAGTTTTCCCTTTTGAGACGATGAATATCAAAGCGTTCAATACAGTGATGCATATGTGTAAATATTGTCAAAGTACACCTTCTATAAGGCAGTCTTTTCTATCAGAAAGTAATTAACTCCAGGTCAGAAACTACCCCATGGTTACACTAACTGTTATCTTGTTATACATACTATATATACTCAATAAATATTTGCTAAATTAAAGTCAGATCAAAGAGTTGCTGAGACAGAGAGTAGATGCTATTTTCTCCACCATTAGAAGCATAACTTTTATCAGGCAGCCAAGGGAGTGGTAGGGAGTTGTGTTAATTACGGCCCCCAAACCTACAGGCACCACAGGAACCAGTTAAGTCACAACCATCAGAGTCCCTTAAGGAAAAGACTAGGTTGTTTGATGGGGATTCGTTCGACATTAGGTTTCATCTGTTCACCTGGCACATTACTTTTTGCTTTTAATTTAGTCTGTATTATTCTTGCCTGTGTTTTTCAACAAACTACCACCTCTGAGAAGATGAGACTAAAGTAATAGTGTTAAATTGATGCATTTAAAAATATTTATGGCAATTTGATTTAAAAAGATCAATGACTGCTCTTCTAGTTTTCCAATTATAACTACCAGAAGCAGGGTAAAAATATTAGAATGCCAAAGAAATTCCCCCTTAAAGGGTTGCATCTTTGCTGATCTAATACTCAGCATTTCTTTTTTGCACTTTATAACTTAGATAAACATGCCCTATCAAAACCAAGTAAAGTTGAGTAATAAACACTCAATTCATTATTTTATATAAGGCAGTGGTAAATGTTCAAGACAAGCATGTGTTTATTAAAGTGTTCTGTCTCTAAAGAGAGTCTGAGCAGATATATTCTTTAAAAAACAGAGAGAGACTACTGTTGAAATTTATGGTACTAATTATTTCTGTGTCCTAGAATGAGAGTTCATTGTAATGGATAGGATATATTAACCAAGTGCACAGAAAATAAAAGTCCCAAGATAGATAGTGCTATTGCAGTAGGCAAGTTAAGAGCCCTCTAGAGCAAACACCAGGAAAAGTTAAGAAAATTACTTTAAGACTTGCATGAGGTTAAGGGACGAAACAACACAGAGTATAGACTCTTAAATAAAAAAGATCAGATAAACATTTATCATCATCATCTCAGTTAGTCTTTTTTCCTTTCCTCAACTGTCTGTCATCAATGTTTTCCCAAGTGTCAGATCTTAAAGGTGATATGAGAAGACCTCTCCCTCTGAAGAGCACAGTGTTTCAAAGCTCTCAAAGCAAAGTTTCTTTCTACAGCAGAAGGACTTCACGAAGGGCAGTGACCTTCAATTAACTATGGCAGAGACCTACCCCACACAGATTCCTCCATATCCTTCCTTACTGTATGTTATTTGTGCATTAACCTGTTCTGCCATTCAAATGGCAAGCTAGTCATAGTTTCCATGAAATAACTTTTGCAAAAACCAGTCTCTGATTGTTTGTGATGCTGAAAGACCATCATTTTTGCCAGGTTATATAAAAGAAAGCCATTTTTCTACTGCAAGAGAGCATAGTGCTAGTAGATATCAACATTTTGTAATCGGATGAGGATACCATTAAGATTCTAAGGCACCATCGTAAGAGGTCCCTCTTGTTTGCAGTTGGCAGAATATCAACTGTTTCAATACAAGCAATGAGTTGCAGTAGATTCAACTAATTACGTCTATCCTGCCTCTACTCAACTCTTTGTATCCCCTAATGCCTACTCCATACTCTCAGAGGAAGAAGATAAGCAGATGGATGTGAGCAGGTGCACAGGACCTTGTGCAACCACTAGCCTTGAGAGTAATTGGTCAACACCCTTGAAGCCAATTAAACTCATAGTAAATGGTTTCCAAACTCCAGCAGATGGCCTATTGGTCCCAGCTGTGCTGTTCCACATCTATAGGACTCCATATAAGAAACTAAAAACTGGGAGTTAGAAGATTGCTTCTCTCTAGTATATTCTACCTACCATTTTGTAATTTACTCCATAACTTTTGTCTTTTCTTCATAATGCAAAGCTTGGCCTGATTCTATTTTCTCCACTGATTAGAAGGCCATAAAGGAATGACAGTGGTGTGGTTAACCCTATCCAAGGACTTGAATATGTTTTCATTTTACAACCAACGAAGCAGATGATTAACTGAAGCTGTCACCATCATACAGAGGCCAAGCCAGGCTTCAGACTCACAGCTCCTATCCCACAAAGTGAGCCACTTATTACTGCAACTCAGTTTCAATATTGATCTTCTTGGAAGATAACAAAGTTACCATTATAAAAATCTCATTTTAATGAAACACTTTTGATTTCCAACTAAAACTACCTTTTCTGTTCCTGACACTCTTCTAGACACTATGAATGTCAATCTCAAATAAATGATTACAGAACTTTCCTGCCAGAGTATTTTCCATTTTTCCTTTATTACGTTTAGAATCCCCCAGATCTTTATCTTCCACTCTCTTGTCCTTTCTCTCCATTTCTATTTTTTCCCTCGACTGCCACCCACCTTCTCAAACTGTGAATGCTAGTTTAGAGCCCATCTTTTTAATAAAAGGTTACTTTAAATGCTGACATCCTGAATGTTTGTTCCTACATTCCTTATGCTTTTATTGTTGTAGTTTCTACTTAGGTATTAAAGTTTTGGCTTTTATAACTCCAAGGAGAATGTGAATTTCCTTTTTGGCATGAACATATATCCACATCCTTGGTGCTGTGAGAGTGAAAATCCTGAAGACTGAGAATCAAATCAGAGTGAGAGCCCTGAAGGAAGAAATAGTTATAGGGGAGAGTGTAGGGAACAGAATCAAGGAAGTATATTTTTATAATGATTCTCCTAAGGACCTTCTCAGGTTCCAGCCCTTCTTCTTGGTGGCCAGATTATTTTGGCTTTATTTACAATGGGAGAGATCCCATCTGTCTGGCTAATGGACAGTAAGCTATAGGCATTTTCCACTTTTCTGGACACAGAATAATATCAGAAAGCTCTTTTCCCATTCTTAAATCCAACTTTCCAAATCTTCACTTAAAAAACATTTACATGATATGAAATCACAAAATATTTCTTTTATTCCTAGTCATCAAAAAAAGTTTGTTCAGATTTGAAACCTAATGGAACTGACCATGAACTTTCTCTTTGCTTGCTGATAAGAAGAAAGAACTTTCTCTTTCCTTTGTTTAATTCCTATGGTTATGGGTTGAATTGTGTCTGCTCAATTCACATGCTGAAGCTGTAACCTTAAGTACATCAGAATGTGACCTTATCTGGAGA
This sequence comes from Helogale parvula, assembly GCA_004023845.1. Classification (NCBI taxonomy): domain Eukaryota; kingdom Metazoa; phylum Chordata; class Mammalia; order Carnivora; family Herpestidae; genus Helogale; species Helogale parvula. Next base: position 65,126 of record PJEM01002548.1, on the reverse strand, counting down.
TAGGGTCTTTACAGAGGCAATCAATCTACATTGTACAACCTAAAATTAGGTAGATCATAATCTACAATGACTGGTGCCAGAAAAGAGGAAGTTTGGACAGAGATGGCTATAGGGAAAATGCAGTGTGAACATGAAGATGGCCATCTACAAGCCAAGAAGAGAGGCCTGGAACAGATCTTTCCCGCACAGCCCTCAGAAGGAGTAAACCCTACCTTCACCTTGATTTTGGACTTCCAGCTTCCAGAACAGTGAGAAAAAAGATTTCTAATGTTTACACCACACAGTCGTGTTTTGGTATGGCAACCCTAGCAAACTAACACAGCCACCTACTTCACTATTTTCCTGGAAACTAAACTTTTATTTTTGATACACTTCAACTCTACATTATTGTTTAAGAAACATATACTTGTACCTACATCATTTTATATTTGATCTCTTAACTTCAGGAAAAAAAATCCATGCTATTCCTTAAAGATACTGACCTGGATTTCATGATAAAAGTCATGATAGCTGCAGGAGATGTTGAGAATCATTAAAACAACATTTTACAACTGAATAAACTGAGGCGAGTCACAAGCCTTTTAAAATCACCAGGTTGGTTACTGGTAAAAATAGTCACATGACTCCCAACTTTCATATTGGAGCACACAGCCATCCTTAGGAATTAGCCAAGAATTACATATCATTAAAAGAGTTTTGCCCTAATTTGTCATGTTAAAAATGTTTAAATCAGGATAATATAATAAGTAAAAACTTAGATCACAAAATAGTTTACCTCACTGAAACGATTTTCTACAAATTACTGGCATTTTTTAAAAAGTTTTTCTTTGAAGACAGAGAGAGAGAGAGAGAGAGAGAGAGAAAGAGAGAGAGAGTGGGGGAGACGCAGTGAGAGAAGGAGAGAGAGAATCTGAAGCAGGCTCCTCGCTGCCAGCACAGAGCCTGACTCAGCACTCGATCTCACAAACCCATAAGATCATGACCTTAGCCAAGATCAAGAGTCAGTCATTTAACCAACTGAGCCATACAGGCATCCTCTTGACACATATTCTTAATCAGACTTGATATTTTCACTGTTACACGGTAAATATATTTTTATACCATTTTGTAATAAGCATACCAATGAAAGGTGCAATATCTCATTTAGTCCATAGAAAGATTAGGGTTTTCATTTAAATTCTGCATAGTTATGCAGAAGAAAATATCCAGAAGACCACATGAGAATCAGCTAATGCTCAATAATAGCTTCCACAAATGCACTGTACATTCTTGGGAAGTTTTCAAAGAATATTATTTTAATTCAAATTGCTACTTATCACAAAGCTAATTACTTCTTGATAAATCTTTTCTGTATCTTTTCTCCTCCAATTTACTTCCTTTGATAGTAGTTTTGTTCTTTCAGAAGATCTAGGGGAAACATGGTACAAACTCCAAATATCTGATGTGGAAAAGAACTCTTGACTCCTCTACACCAAAGAGGAAGAACTAAGATGAATTGGTTAAGGGTACAATGAAATAGATTTCAAGTCAAAACAAAGAAAACCTTTAAACAGAGCTATGCTGTGACAGAATTAGATACTGCAAAACATCTTAAAGTTTAGTCACTGGTGATGTTCTAAGCATTAGGTTACTTGGGGGCTTTGTTATAAAGAGGATTCAAGCAATGATTCAATTTAATTCAGTTAGATTCAATGGTTTTTATGGCCTTTTCACCTTCGAAGCCTGTGGTTCTATGAACTCAGTAGTGATCACAGGACTAGTTCTTCCTCTCAGCTAACACAAGGCTTACTTAGTCCTTCGCACTTTTGACATCCTGTGTGTCTGGTACAGCTGGGTAATTTCTTCAACACAAATTTAGATGACAGGATGAAATCTCAGTCAGGCTCATATATTTCACACAAGAGGCAGGCCTGAGGTCAGTTTTCTTTTGCTAATTATCGATTAGTATGAAATCATGTAACTGTTAGTATATTGGGTGAGAATAATAAAGTGTTCAATAATCATTAAAAAACAATTATTTTAACAGTGATTTTAGTCCTGGGGATCCTTTTCTAAAATGCTACATATACATGGGGGGAAATGGGTGGCTCACTTGGTTAGGCGTCAGACTCTTGATTTTGGCTCAGGTCATGATCTCATGGGTCCTTCCCCCTCCCTTGCTCACACTCCCTCTCTCTCATCCTCTCAAAATAAATAAATAAAAAATAAAGGACAAATATATATGTTGTATGCCATGAGATAATCAAATACTAACCTCCTTCATTTTTTCCAGTTCATTCTGTAAAGCTTGCTTCGCAATCTCAACTTCTATAAGCTGTTGCCTCAGTTTTTCATTTTCATCTTCTGTTGTGGTTCTCTTTTCCTCCACATTTTCCAATTCATGGTGAAGTCTCACAGATACATCCTTTGCAACCTAAATTATTTTAACCATAAAATACAGTTAAAGACAATACAATAAGTGAGCTAAAGTTATACTCACATTACAAGTACTAAAAGCCATACACAAATAGTTTCTACAATATACTGGGCATCTTTCCAGATGCTTTACATAGAAGTCATCACATATAAAAACTATTTAACCCTCACAACAATCCCATGGTATAAGTACTATTATTATTCCTATTTCACAGATGAGGAAAATGAGTCTCAGAGATGTGAAGTAATATGCTCAAGGTCACACAGCTAACAAGTGCTCAGGTAGTCTAGCTCTCCACTCTGCTCCCTCAACCTCTACACTACACCAGGTAATAGATGTTTGTGTTTTATCATGTGTAGAGAAATTTCATATATCTCCTCTAATTCTACAACAAAACAAGATGATTCCTTTATCACTCATTTTAAAAACTCATTTAAAAATGAGGGTGCCTGGGTGGCTCAGTCAGTTAAGCATCTGATGGTTAAATTGGTTAAGCTCAGGACATGATCCTGTGGTTCGTGAGTTTTGAGCCCCATGTTGTTGGGCTCTGTGCTGACAGCTCAGAGCCTAGAGCCTGCTTTGGATTCTGTGCCTCCCTCTCTCTTTGCCCCTCCCCTGCTCATGCTCTGCCTCTCTGTCTCTCTCTCTCTTTAAAAAAATGAGTAAACATTAAAAAAAATTTTTTTAAAGACTACAAAACAAAGTTTTCACAGGTGGGGAATGGGGCCTGAATTTTGATCCTATAATATCAGGTGCTTACTTTTAGGAAACATGTCAGTTCTTGAGATTAAGGGTTTTTTTGTTTGTTTGTTTTTACAGAATACATGTTTGCCTTTTGTTTTGAGATTATCTTGGAAATTTTAGGGTTTAGAACAAAACCGTATTGTGTAGTGTGATGTAGTGGCTCAGGATACAGACTGGGCAGGGAGACAGCCTGGCCACCTATTAGCCTATTTCCAGGGTTAGGGGCCGGGGACTTAAAACCTCTGTAAAAGGTTCAGCTTCCATACAAGATGATGGTATTACTAATCCTAACCTCAAAGGTGCTTTTTTTTTTCTTTTTCAAATCTTGAGCTAACATTTAGATATATAACTGAATGTTAATGTATATAAAAGTGCTTCCTACCGTGCTTGGTGCATAGTGAGCACTTAACAAATGTTAGGAAAAGGAAAAAAAAAAAAGAAATAATACAATGATTTTCACTAAATGTTTTCTCACAGCTTTCTTTGAAACAAATATAAGATAATTACACTCTTTCTTTTTATTTATCTTGATGAGGTTAAAATAATTAAAATTATGCTTGGTTGTCCAAGGTTATGAAGATAACGTTGGGTTTGCATTGTCAATGGATCTGACTACAGTCAAACTGAACTGAACAGACCACATCTACTTAAAAAACTAATTTCAAGGTTAAATTTCTCCACTGGGGGAAATTCCAAAGGAACAACTTCACATTAAAAACGAAGTTCTTTCGTTTACTGCACTCTTTACTTCTCCAAGAGGGGCGGCACGTTGGACAGATTTCCTTTCAGGGAGTTAGCAAAGTGGTGAATATAGAACCGAAGGAGGTTAGGGAGACTTGCAGAGAGAACCCTTAACTCTAATAAAGTCTCAATGCTGTTCCTATTCTGGGCTTTAATTCCTCTCTCTGCAGGAGTCTACATCCCGCTGCTCTCCATTTCACCTGGCCTTTACTTGGAAGACAGCCTCTGGAGGCCAGTTCTACGCCAGTCTGTGCATTGCCACGCCCGCGTTTCTGCCGTGGGGAGGCGCCCTCTCCCACCATCTCTGGAAGAAACCTCGTTACTCCCTAGAAAGCTCACAGAGCTCGCTCTCCGCGAGGCACTCCACACACACTAGACCCCTCAGACCCATTGGTCTGTTCTTCCCCTTCCACTGCTCGGATCCTGATATTTTGCGGTCAGTGCTGCGAAACTCCGTGTCTTTGTCAATGACCACCGAGGACCTTTCATAGCAAAGAGGTCCCTCCTGGCTGCCCCTGCCCCGTGCCTCCCAGCCCCGGCGTTGCAGACCTTGAGGTCCTGCTCCAGGCTGCGCAACAGCTCCCCGTCGATTTCCCCGGTCTGTGCGTAGCGGAGCCTTTTGCGCTCGGCTTTGCGGAGGCGGTACTGCAGGATCCGGCAGTTTTTGTTGGCTCTCTCCAACTCGTGGCGCATTTCCTGCAGTTGACAGGCATCCTCCTCGAAGAAAGTGTCCCTCATCTCGTCCATCTCGGTCCTCAGCTCATCAATCTCGTTCTGGGGCGGTGACAGGCCGCGGGTCAAAATTAACCTCGCTCCCCCCCACTCGGACATGTACCACGTACAACCCATGCCAACTCCAAATTCTGTTTTATTGCCCCCTCTCCATAAGACAGGAGTAACAGCTGCACGAAGAAACTATAAAAACGGGCCTTCTTTGGGCCTTCTCTAGCTCTCCTACTCAACCTCTCTCCATGAGAAAGTGGGACAACCCATGATAATTACAGAAATGAAGGACCAAATGTGGATTTAAATTAAACCTAGAGTTACGGATCTTGGGCTGCATTAAATCTGGAAAAGGCCTAGGAACCCCTTCCTCTCATTTCCTGTTCCCTACCCGCTTTAAGGCTCTCTAACAGGTTAACAGCCTCTCACCCTCTCGGGACACGCCCTAATCCTCAGAGGCCCACGCCTCCCCTCCCCCAACCCGATTCCCCCACCCTTCTCACCTTGAGAGTCTCATTCTCTTCTCGCAGCTTCTCCATTTCCTCTTGCATTTCTTCCTGCTCCTGGAGCTGCTGCGGGTGCGGCTGCGACGAAGGAGGCGCCGCCGCCTGCATGCCCCCTCCAGTTGCGCTGCCCTCTGCGCTCTGCTGGGGGCCCTCCGCTGCCGCCGCCATAGGGGAGACGGAAGGGACTGCAAGAGGCTCACAAATGGCAGGGGCGCCAGAGACCGGGGAGCTACGGGTGCTGCTGCCTCCGTTCTTAGTGTGCATCTGAGCCGCGGCTGCCGCCGCTGCCGCCCGCTCTTTCTTGAGGTGGAACTGGATGAGCTCAGACTGCAGACATCCTTCCTTCCAGTAGCTCCCTCCGCCACCGCTGCCGCCCCCCACAACACCGCTTCCGGAGTTTCTGCTGCCGGGGCCTAGGGTTTTGCCCGCAGAGGAGGATGGCGAAGGGGAGCCCCCCTCCCCGCCGCTGCCGCCCCTCTGCTGAGCTCGTAAGCCTTTCCCTCGCCAGCCCCTGGGCGGCGGCGGCGGCTGCGGAGCGCCCCCCTCCCTTTCCCCGGAGCCACTGCCGGCTCCTCCTCCTTCCCCACCCCCTCCTCCTCCTTCCCCGAGCGGAGGGGGTTCCCCGAGTTTAGCGGACACGGGCTCTAGCTCCCGGGGAGGATCCTCCGTCGGTCCAGGCCTCCTGCCGCCCACGGGGGCCAGGGTCGCCGCGGGGGCCGCTTCAGCACCAGCCGCGAGATGGACAGCTCCCGGCACGGCCCCTTTGGGCGCCAGGGGCGCAGCCTTCTCAGCCCCGCCTCCGCTTGCTCGGGAGCTGGCCGGAGGCACCGAGCGGCTCCCGGTCTTGATGCCTTGCTGCTGTTGCTGCTGCTGCAGTCGAACTGAATTGAGTTTAGTGCCAGTCCCCACGGGGGACCGGGTGGTAGCGGTTGTCTGTCGGACCGAATTGTCCCTTAGTCTTGCAGGTGACTGTGCACGCTGCTGCTTTCTGCTGCTGCCCTCTGGGTGCATGCGAGCCTCAGTGGCAGAGGTGGCGGCAGAAGCTGTAGCTGTGGCAGGGGCAGCGCCCCCCGTCGGTGGCTGACTCATGGCGGTCTAGGAAGATCAGATGAAATTTAGAATGGTCCATCACCAGATCATTCTCATTCTCTTCCCTCCTCAAGTCCGCCAACCTTCCTTTCTAATCTGGGATAGAAACAAAAGAAGGGAAATACACAACATGTCTGCATTGTTACAGAGCAAAGGGTGATTTCCCTATAAAAAAGAAGTCCTAGAAAATAATGAGATTTGAAAAGCGCTTAATAGAAACCTCGAGTTTAGGAATAGGGTGCAGAATTGTCGATTCTCATTTTGCCCAGGGAGGCGCCATCTTCCTTTGATCCCATCTCTGTAAAATGGTGATGATCTGAGAGCAGCTTAAGGTAACATTCTCATGGTAGCTGGTTCTGGCAACGGTGAGACATGGTTCAGAAAGGAATTGGTAGAAAGGGAGCTTTGGGGGAGGGGAGGGAAAGTTAAGGGATAAAGTCAGGCAGAAGCTTCAGAAGGAAAAGGAGATGTCCACATGATAAAGGTGAATAGCTTTTTTTAACTTTAAATTTCCTTCTTATTTAATCTGTATTTTAAAGCCTAGTTTAGTAGAGAATATTTTATTTAATTACTATTTTCAATTAGAGGAAGAGGGTTATGATGTAGGTTTTTAGAGAAAATTTTCTGTGGATACATGGTACTTTCCTCAGGCACCTTTAGCTCTTCAGGTTGTTCTTGGTTAGAGAAATGCACCCATTTTCCTTTAGACTAGAACTAAACTAAAAATAATGAATGACTTTAAATCAACTTCAGTTTCAAGAAAGTAATGACATTGAGAATCCCCTATATGGTTTAGTTATTAATATCCCTAAGTATTCTTCTTTAAGCTTTGGTAAATAATTTTAAAAATATTTTTTGAAAAGATTCATTGGTGGCTCTGCACAATTTCTTAAATTATAGGTGATGACATCTACATTTATCCAAATTTTACAGTTTTTGTGAGTCATTTTAGTTTTAAGTGTAATTGTTAGATAGAAAATATTTTCATTCTTAAGCATCTTGTTACATGTTATATATCATAGATATTATACTTTTAAAGTGCCCAGTTCCTCCATGGAGCCAAATTCTGAGACATAATGACCCTGCACCCCAAGAAACCTGGTGCATCCTTACTCATGGTGGCAAGATAAACCATCATTGTATATTCTTCCAAGACAAATCCATCACTGGCTTTTAAAATCTGGAAAATAGCAAGCCATTGCCTCCTGGGTTCTTCTCCCTAGTAATCCAGCTACCTGGTTAGTCAGTTTGGTGCTTTGTCCTTAGAACTATCCTGTCTCTCTAACACACTGAAAAGGGTATGACTAGGCAAAAAGTTGTGCTTTAAAATTTTTCTTCTATAAGGAGAGAAGATGCTTGCTAGTTACTTTACTAGATTATTCCTGTTATTGTCTATTGTAAGTATCATAACTTAGACAAGATGCAGCAATTTCTCATTTTATGAAGAAATATTATTGGAAGTTTCCTTCTCCACCTGCCTTCTTTTTTTCAGGATCTCCTTCCAACTCAATTTGAAAAACAATAGTGAACAAAGAGAACATTAGGGGGAGAAAAGTTATCCACCAACTTATTTTCTATATGTTCTCTGGAGCCTCATATTCCTAGAATGTCTGGCCTAGTTCATTGTCATGGGTCACACTAATATGGACCACCTAAACAAGTTATATTGCCATGCAACCTTATTTTTGTTTTGTATTAGGCATAATCGCTCTCGAGGTGAGAGCCACCAGACAACGTTTACACTCTGTTCCCAGACAACTCTAACCCAGGAGAAAGCTCAGGTTCCTGGAACTGGTCTCCCACAATCAAAGGTACCATGCTGTCACGTGGTTTTCACAAAGTGACAAGACGCTGTGCCCCTTTAAGGCGTCCCCCGTGAAAATAGCCGACCACGCAACCCCGGATGGGCACAGACCAACAATTTTAATCTCAAATTTTATCTGCCTACTGACCCTCCCCATCTCTCATCCCCGTCCCTTTAGAAATCCAGAAGAACTGCTCACTTCTCAGCAGACGCGATGTTTCGAAGTTGATGCAAATCAACAGCGCTTTCCTTCTGATCCTCCGGAGACCTCAGGGTTTATTTTATGTCTTTTAAAGACAACGAGAGCTTAACTTCGTGGTATTATATGCGACTTTCTGGCTGAGCACGACTTTGGGCCGTATCGCCCCAGTTCCACACCCAATTCTCCAGACAATGGCGTTAACGTGCAGACTCGGAGGCCCCCAGAGCCGGTCGCTTCCCGCGGCGGGTGACTCGGTTGGAGCTGCGGCTCCGAGCAGGCGAGCAGGCGAGCAGGCGAACACGAGAAGTACCAAGCCGTGCCAGACGCTCCCCAGGAAGTGCACTGATATTCATGAGCTGACCTCACCGGACTGGGCAGGGGAGAGGGCGGGATTGCAAGGGAGGGTAGCTTAGAAGTAACCAAAGAGAGGCTACTTTCAAGAGGAAAGAGAAGAAGGCGGGGACGGGCCGGGGGCGGAAGATAGTAGGGGAGGTGGCAGGAAGACAAAAAGGCCGGGGCCACACCCGAGATGGAAGATTCGTGGCTGCACTCAAAGTCCGTGCTGCGCTCTCAAATCCCGTACTTGGCAGAAGATTCCCAAACGGCTCGAAATAGGATGCATTGGTTTTCTGCAAAGCTTTGTCCTCCTGCCGATCAATCTCCATCAATTATTAACTTGAGCTGTTTTCTCAAGGAGGCGTATTCGCACAGCCTTCCGGGCGTGACTGACGTCTCCCGATGCAGCTGCGAGGAGCTGGCGGGCGGCTGCTGGGAGTTCTCTTTGTTCGCTCACTTTAATTCTCGTCGAGCTCTCCACGCGGTGCACCTCCCCACCCCCAGCCCGGGCGGAGTCATCACACATCGCCTCCCCGAGTAGATAATGGTGGCCAGACCTACCGTCCCACAGACAAAGGGCTCTTGTGATGCCTCGACCAATTTAGGGCAAACCGACTAAATATCGCTGTACAGAGATCGGGTTTGCCCTCGGTACATTTCCTTCTCTCCTTTATTAACTTCTAATTTCAGCTGTGAATACAAGGAGTAATTGCTAGAATCCATAATTTTTATAGCAGTGGTTAACGGGAATCGTCCAATGTGTTTATAAAATCGGAGATTAAAGGAAATTCATAGGGAAAGGAGGGAATTCAAAATATATGTCTTTACAATGTACAGGTATTCATACTGTTCCACAGTAATATTTTTAAAATCCGACTGGAAATTCTTCTTTCTTCCAGTTTTTTTGGGGGGGGGGTGGCATGAAAGTCTCCCTCCTACCTCAAAGGATTCCTTGGTGAACCTGGTGATTCTGATCTTCAAGGAGAATAAAAGTAAACAATGCTTTAGAAAGGGTATTTTGTATTTAAAAATTTTCTCATATTCATATGTGATTTTGTAGGTAAAAGGAGCTCAATATATCAAACTAATAATTTTTATGCTAACATGAATTTTAGTATAAGAGATTTTATTTTCTGAGTATAATATCTAGCACTAAAAATAAAATAAAAACAATTTAGGAGTAGTTTGCATACAAGTAACATAATTACAGCAAAATAAAAAGATGTTCAAGTCCTGGTGATATGTATCTCCAGCCATCTATAAGACAAATATAGTATCAGGACAAAAACATTCATGTATTCATCTGCTCTAGAATAGACAAGGCTTGGTGTATGCTGGGCACTGTCCAAGGTGCTAAGTCTGCAAAGATTAAACAGAAATGCTTCCTGTCTGGGGAGGCTTGAGCACATTGAAGGGAATTAGGATAATTTCCATATAATCCTTTGAGTACTTTTTGAAAGTGGAAATGCAGTATCTGTGACATATATAATGAATAGCTCATACCTCAGTTATAGTACCAAGTATAAAGAATAAAAATAAAAATAAAATAAAATCACAATGTATTTGGAATTTATAGTAGACAATTTGTCATTAGGGACCGAAATTTGACTTGTAATTTCCTTAAGAAATACCAAGATCCACAGGTCTCATTCAACCAAAGTGGACAAATGGGATACAAATATTTTTTTCAGATTAATCTTTACAAATAAAATAATGATATCGTTAAACATTTTTAATGCTTATTTTTGAAAGAAAAAGAGCGAAAGAGAGAGAGAAAGAAAATGAGTAGGGGAGGAGCAGAGAATGAGGGGGACCCAGAACCCAAATTTGAGCTGTCAGCACAGAGCCCGATACAGGGCTCTAACTCATGGACCATGAGATCATGACCTGAGCTGAAGTCAGGTGCTTAACCGACTAAGCCACCCAAGCACCCCAGTGAAGGTAATTATTATCACAGTGCATGGGACACGTACTAATCCTAACAAATTATAAGCGATAATTACTATGTGCCCAGCACTATAAGCTATCAGCAAATATTAACTATTATTGTTCTATTTCAGAATATTATTGCATTAGTTACACGAATTCTCCCATTCTTGAATTTCTTAGAAACATTTGGTTAGTCTTGGATTATTTTATAATTGCCCATCCAAGCAAATGTGATAGTATATGTTAACTATAATTCTATTAAAATTAATTGTAAATGTAGTAAATATTTTCAAATAATACTCTTGTTTCTTTCTTTATCTCTAGCAGGTACGGGGCTGGGTTTTTATTGGTAGACTTCAAGTGACAGAAAAAAAGGTGATATTTTAAGATCCATCCTGTTTTTAGAAAGTAATTTACCTTGGAGATGTGCCATTGTCCTGACCTTTACTGACATATGTATGCAGTCACAAGCCACATTTGCTCTCTGAACTACATTTCAGATAATGATTTGTGAATCATAGACTCCTTGGGTTGTAAACATCATGATTCATATTTTTCTGTTTACACAGACTATCCACACCTATCATATGTTGTGTTTAGTCTAATTTCTATTCTACGATTTCTCAAAGTAATGTTGTATCTTAACATTGTGACCAAAAACTAGTAGTTTAATTCATATCTTGTGAATGGCAGAAATTGCTACTCTGCTATGAATGCTTTAGTTACTCATGCATTTGCTGTTGTGTAAGTTTGCAGTTAGATATTGCATACCCCAAATTCTGTTGCATTACTTCTATAAATGCTCATGAATATTCACCCTTGGTAATTTAAACCAGTGTCTAGGCACCCATCATAGCCAAAATACTGTCAAATGTCTAATTTCAACATAGCTCCATTTTCAATCTTAATCACAGTGGAAATTTTTAACAAATCTTCTAGTTATTATGCAAAGGCTATACATATTTAAGAATACAAAATAAATTTCCCCTAATATAAATATCATTATTTTTATAACAATGTTTTAATAACTATCTCACCAATAATATACTTCATCATCAATAATTAAACTGACTTAATATAAATATAGTAGGCTATTTCTCATTATGCCAAACCAAAAGAATGGCATCCTTAGTTACCTTATACTTCACTAGGAAATTTTAGTACAAGTTTTTCTTTGTTACTTCCTACCTTGCTGTCTAAAAAAAGTATCTCTGCACAGACAAAATTGAGGGAAGATGCTGCTAATGGTAAATCGATCTACTCTTTTTTATATTATTATATGCTGACTATTTGTTAAATAAGCTGCAAAAGTAATATTTTACCATTTATTTGACCCAGTTTTAGAAAAATAAGCAAAATGCCACCTACATTTTATATTCTAGTATTCAGTTTTTTGTTGTTCTTAAATGTCAGTGAAGTTTTTATTCAGTATCTAGTCACTAACGTTTTGGATATTATAACATGCTACGCAAAACTCAAGGCATTCTTTTATTTGATGAGCTTAGATTGCTTTGACTTGATTTATTCTTCACTCAATTATAGTTATTGTACATAAATGTTCACTCGTACTCAATTTAATGTGATATAAAGAGGGTTTATTTAAATGAGGTTATTTATAAGATGTAGATTGAATGTAAAAGAACCTATAATGGATACTTCAATAACTTGGGGTTGAATACCCGGTGGAGTTATCAGCACACTTTGTAAAAGTGTTAATTTACCATTGGCAATAGTATGAAAAAGATAAGGAAACAGAGTGGTCATTGGAACCCAGGAAAGAAGAATTTTGTGTAGCATGCCACTTGAAAACAGTGATTTTTTTTTTCTTTTTAGAGAGAGAAAGAGAGCATGAACAGGGGAGACAGGCAGAGGGACAGAGGGAATATTAAGTAGGTTCCACACTCAACAAGGAGCCCAATTCCACAGGGCCCAATTCCATAACACCGGGATCATGACCAGAGCTGAAATCAAGCTCAACCAACTCAGCCACCCAGGTGCTGTTCCCTCCCCCTCCCCTTTTATTCTTTTTAGAAGAGAACAGTGATTTTTCTATTGGGTCTATTTCTATTGGGTAGTCAGCTCATGATAACCTCACTTTCCTCATTACCTCTGGTCTCCTTCTGGGGCTCTCTATTGGTTGAACCAATTAAAGCCAGAAGCCTGTGGAAGTATTTGATGTGTTCCACTCATGCCTGCCTCTCTTGGTTGGAGAGCAAATTCAAAGGAGTCAAATATAAGATACTTAACATAGAGTAAAATAAGTCAGAGGAAGATAAATGTCAAATGATTTCATTTGTACATAGAATCTAAAAAACAAAATAAATAAAACAGAAATTAGTCATAAATAGAACAAACTGGTGGTTGCCAGAGGGGGGAAGAGGGGAAATAGGCAAAATAGGTGAAGGGGATTGAGATGTATAAACTTCTAGGTATAAAATTTGGGGCACCTGGGTGACTCAGTCTGTTAAGCATTCGACTTCAGCTCAGGTCATGATCTCACAGTTTGTGAGTTCGAGCCCCACATCAGGCTCTGTGCTGACAGCTCAGAGCCTGGAGTCTGCTTCAGTTTCTGTGTCTCCCTCTCTCTCCCCTGCTGGTGCTCTGTCTCTCTCTCTCTCAAAAATAAATAAACATTAAATAAATAAATAAGTCGCAGGAATGAAAAGTACAGCATTGGGAATATAGCCAATGATACTGTAATAATTTTGTATGGTAAAAGATGGGAACTACACTTATAGTGAGCACTTCGTCATGTATGTAATTGTCAAATCACTAATGCTGTATGCCTGAAACTAATCAAATGTTAATATACCAGCTATATTTCAATTAAAATAAAAAAGATATCCAGCACAATAAGCAGCAATATGATCAAGAACTCAAAGACTTTAAAATTACTGTTTCTCACAGACTCATATTTTTCACATATGATAGAAATCTTAAAATTCCCATTTCCAGAAAAATCATACATTTTGAGATATTTCTTTCAATACTGGTAATGAATTTTCTGTATGGTCATTTTCATTGGAATTGCATATTAATAAACTGAAGGTTATAACTTTTACGATATTAATTTTACCTTTATGCTAACTTAGTACATCTTCTTATTTAATTAGATTGTCTTTCTGAATATGAATAATTTTTTTGTTTTCCCAAAGAGCTTACACATGCTTTGTTAGATTTGTTCCTAAGGATTTGATACTTTTATGCTGTTGTTTAAAGTATCTCCTTTCTAAGCACATTTTTTAAAGTTTTTATTTAAATTCCAGTTAGTTAATGTACAGTGTAATTTTAGTTTCAAGTGTATAATATAGTGATTCCGCACTTCCGTACAACACTTGGTGCTCATCACAGGTGCACTGCTTAACCCCCTCTTCATTTAACCCATCCCTCCACCTACCTCCTTTCTGGTAACAGTTTATTTTTTCTAGTTAAGAGTCTATTTCTTGATTTGCTTCTCTCTCCTTTCATCCCCTTTCCTAGTTTGTTTTGTTTCTTAAATTTCACATGTGAGTGAAATCATATGGTATTTGTCTTTCTCTGACCTGTTTATTTTGCTTGGCATAATGCTCTCTAACTCCATCTATAAGCACATTTTTAAATTGTGTGTTGGTGTGTAGAATGCAATGGACTTCTGTATAATAACCTTAAATGCACACATCTTGTTGTATTCATCTATCATTTCCATTTTTGAGTAGATAATTATATTATGTAAAAATAATGAATAAAATTTCCTTCTTTCCAATCCTTTTCCCTTAAATTATTTTTCATCTTATGATACAGGGTAGTACTTTTAATACAATATTGAATAGAAAAAGTGATGATGAAATATTACCAAATTTGGAATAAATGAGAACATTCTCATCTTGATATAGTGTATCCACAAAAGTTATCTTATCAATGGTGAGATCATGATCTAAGCCGAAGTTGGACCCTTAAACAACTGAGCCACCCAGGTGCCCCCAATAGAAAATATTATTTAAAGTGATATGTATTATTATACCTACAAAGTAGATAATATGTATCTCAATAAACCAAATAAGAAATGTATACTTTTTTGAAGAAAATGATGAACTCTTATTCAGAAAAATTATATTAGGTCTAAGTCAACTGATAGATTGATATTAATATATGTTAATAGGAAGACTCAGTATCTAAACATTTTTCTAAAGGATTAATAGAGAATTAATAGTTCGAGAATGCCAAATAAAATCCCAAGATTTACTTTTTGAATTATAGCAGTTTTATTTTTTATGTGAAGTGTGAAGCTCAAGAGTAACCATGATACAGGGGCGCCTGGGTGGCTCAGTTGGTTAAGCATCTGACTTCAGCTCAGGTCATGATCTCATGGTCCGTGAGTTTGAGCTCTGTGTTGGGCTCTGTGCTGACAGTTTAGAGCCTGCCACCTGCTTCATATTCTGTGTCTCCCTCTCTCTCTTTGCTTCTCCTCCATGTGTGCACTCTGTCTCTCAAAAATAAATAAACATTAAAAAATTACCATGATTCAAAGTGAGTTAACATCCCTTATGAGATATTGATATTTAAATTTATTTTTTAAATGTTTAATCATTTTGAGAGAGAAAGAGAGAGCCAGAGAGAAAAAGGGAGGGAGAGAGAGAGAGAGAGAATGAGCAGGGGTTGTGGGGTGGCAGAGAGAGAGGGAGACACAGAACTTGAAGCAGGTTCCACTCCACACTGTTAGCACAGAGTCTCATATGGGCTTAGACTCACAAACTGTGAGATCAGGACCTGAGGCGAAATTGGACCCTTACCTGACTGAGACATCCAGGGACCCCTAAACTTTATTACTTAGTATGCTATTGGTCCAGGGATAGGGAACTAGAGAAACAGACTTGGTAAGTAACAGAGGTGGATTTAAGGCAGTAGGAAAATGATAGATTATTCAATTAATGGTACCAAGACAAATGACAAAGTCTATGGAAACAAAATAAATTGGATAACAAGCATGCCTGGGTGGTTCTGTTGGCTAAGCATCTGACTGACTTTTGATTTTGGCTTAGGTCATGATCATGAGTTTGAGCCCTACATCAGGCTCTGTGCCATCAGCACAGAGCCTGCTTGGGACTCTCTCTCTCTCTCTCTCTCTCTCTCTCTCCCCTTCCCCTACTTGTGCTCTCTATCTCTCCCTCTCTCAAAATAAATAAACTTAAAAAAATAAATTGGATGACAATATTGGATTATAAACAAGAAGCACCTGTCATCGGATTTATGACTAAAATATGAAAGGCAAAACCTTAACACTTTTAAAAGAAAGATTAGGAGACTGTAATTTTTTTGGTCTGGGATAGCATCCAGACTATCTCAGAATGGTCCTCCAAACCAATAAGAAAAAGATTACTGCTTAATAGAAACAAAAAACAATTGTCAAAAGACACAAATAAGCAATCCCAGAAGAGCAATGTGAAAGGCCCATAAATATACAAATTACATTATGCTTTATTAGTAAAAAAGGAAATATAAATAAATTACCTGGGCTACCATATCATGCCCACTATTTTTTAAATATTAAAAAATCTGATAAAACATTCAAATGGATATGAAGCAACAGGAAGTCTTAGGTATGTCTGGTCGGATTATAAGTTGTACAATTACAGGGAGAAATAGTGTAATGTTGTGTAGAAATGTTGAAGGAATGCAGTTTCCAATCTGGTACCTCCAAACATAGGAATAGAATCCCTTGCACGTTTACCAAGATGTATTAATAGAGACATTTGTAATGTCAACAACCTAGAAATTATACAACTTAAGCATTGACAGATTTATTCAGTGGGTTGTTGCAGAGCAGTGAAAATGCATGAACTATACTTACAAACAACACAGATGATTCTCAAAAATATGGAAATAAGCAAAATTACAAAATTTATGAACAAAAAATTTTACACATGTAAGTTTAAAATTTGTGAAATGAAACAATCTATTATTTATAAATGAGTGCAAAGAAATGAGATGAGAATGCAAATCACGGAAATGAGAAGAAAATTTAAAATAGTGGTTAACCCTGAATGCAAGAAAAAGTAGTTTAGCTTAAATACACCTAAATTTTGTTGTTTAAAGCATTTCTCCTATTTATCTTTTTCCTCCTGTATCTGTTTTCCTTTGTGTTGGCTTCAACTTCAGGCAAGCTCTCCCTTTTTGGGGATTAATTGCACCTCTCGGCTTAGGAACCCCTGGAGAATAAAGAAATCTTTTTTTCTAGTATTTTAAAGAAATTTTGGGTATCATTTTCATTGTTCCACATAGGGTATTGAGTCCACTCCTGTAATGTTCATAGAGATGTGCAATTTTCACTACTTTATGAACTGCTCAAGCTTACGTGGTAAGGTCAATCCCATTAGCCTACATGGAGAGAATGGAGGATCCATGGTCTTCCAAAGGTAAGTCACGGTTCTGTTACCAAAAGCTCTGTTACTGATTCTGAGAGGTCAAAACAACGGATGTGTACTTCATTCTTAACGCAAACAAAGACTCTGTCTTTGCATCAAGTACCTGACACCCCTTAAGTGGAGGTTGAGAATGTGGGAAGTCTCTAAGATGCTCAGATGCTTTGTTGAATTCTGACCAGAAGTTAGGTGGGAGGAAAATTTCTTCTACACAAGACAAGATACCCCAGCTCTGTGCAATACACTTTGGAAAAGCTGACTCAACTGTAGCAAATGATGGATTCAAGTGATACCATATCCTTAGTGGGAAAAGTCAGATTTCATGAAGGATCCAAAGGACCCCTAGAATTCTCATCAGTTATGAAGATTCTACCTGCAGAGAGAAAAGAGAGAGGAGACATAATTGAGTGCTCTCAGAGAACAGAACTGAATTTGAGGGATAGTCTTGTAGTATCAATTCAAATTCAGACATCTGGCATTGATACAGCCACTACAATTTGAATTTCTGATAAGCATGGGCCCAGGGAGTGGATAAACCATGCTGCTAATCAGAAAGGTCTGAGAGGAGACATTCAGAATGAAGGACCCGAGACCACACAAGGCAGGTGAGACCACTTAGGTTCATGCCCACTTTCAGTTTTCCTGCACTCTCTACCTCTAGTCCATATAGGACTGGAATAGAACAATAATAGCAAGAAACCAACTTGAAACATGAAATTTAAACTTAAAGCTCAGAATTTGATTTCTGGAAATACCACACACCTATTTATTTTGGTAGTAGTAATGCATGTATTAGTTAGGATATTTTACCTATTTTATCTTGAGATTTCCAGAGGTAGGCAGCCCCAGGAATAGCTAATCTGATAGCTCAACAACGTTAAGGTTTGATTCACTTCCTCTTATGTTGCCGTAGCTTTACCTCTTGGAGTAACAGGATTGTTGTCCTGGCTTAAACAGTCACATCCTTGTAGTAAAACGTTTAAAAGGAAAGTGGGCTGAGAGTTCTGAAGAGATTAGTTTATTATAAACCCCATTATTTTAATGGTACCAGGATATTTTTGGAGTAGTTATGAGATACCTCAACTATATACTTTTTTTTTTTAAAAAAAGGATTATACTACAACTTTGTTCATATTTCTACTCATTGGATTTAAAGTACAAAATAAGACAGAGCTGAATTGTTCCGCATTATGTTTAAGGAAGGGATTGACGTTACTTAAGTGGCAGAAAATCTTAAATGGAGAAATAGAAATCAGTGAGACTGGGCATTTTGTGAGGCAGGACAGAATGGTATATAGTTGGCAGAGAAAGAGTTTTGTAGAATAGGAAGGTCAACTATGTATTATTTATGTTATGTACATAAGTGATGTCTTAGTATATTATTGTAGAATAGTTTAAAATGTAGAATTAAATTACAATAGTCAAGATATGAAGCAAGTCAAATATCTGTCCATAGAAGAATGGATAAAGAAGATGTGGTATAAACGTATGTACACACACACACACACACACACACACACAAACACACACACACGCATACACATACATGCATACAATACTACTCAGCTATAAAAAGGAATGAAATCTTGCCATTGGCTACATCATGGATCTATCTAGAGGATATAATGATAAACAAAATAAGTTAGAGAAAGACAAATAATGTATCTCGCTCATAAGTGGAATTTAAGAAAAAAAAAAGAAAAGAAAAGAGGGAGATAGAGAGAGAAAAAACAAAACAAAACAAACCAGACTCTTAACTATAGAGAACAAACCAATGGTTGCCAGAGGGGAGGTGGATGGGGGAAATGTGTGAAATGAGTGAAGGAGTTTATGAGGACACTTACTGTGGTGAACCCTGAGTAATGTGTAGAATTGTTGAATCACTATATTGCACACCTGAAACTAATATAACACTGTATTCCTGAAATTAAAAAATATAATAAATATTCATGAGAAAGGCTAGTAAGTATACATGCTAAACTGTCAGAAATGATCACCTTTGTGTTGGAAAATGATATCATAATAATAACAGTACTTATTTTTACACATTAAGAAATCAAATTTCAGTGAGATTAAATCAGTTCCCCAAGGTGACAACAGCAAATGTCTGCATCTATTTGAACCTAGTCAAACTGGCTCTAGAATTCATGCTGCTATCTATCATACTATGTTTATAATATTCTCTTTTATTTTCTCACCAGTGTAGAGCCCAATGCTGGCCTTGAACTCATGACCTTGAGATCAGGACCTGAGCAGTGATCAAGATCAAACCCATAACCAACTGAACCACCTAGACATCTCTATAATATTCTAAATTCCAATAATAATAGATGTCTTTTTCTGTACTATCCAATTATTTTTTAATCTATTCCTATGTTATGACATGCTATTTTAATTATGATGAAATCAAGACTACTGGTATATTATAGGGCATATCTCCTCTTATTTATTTACATATTTTCTTGTCTATTTCCATTTCTTTTTTCATGTGAAATTTTAGAATTAGCTTGTTAAGTGTTTTGAAAATATTTCTTGATTGTCTGACTTTATACATTTATTTGAGATAATTAATGTCTCTCTAATATTAGAGTATTTTTACATAAAAACATAATCTACCCACTGATTTTGACTTTTTAAAATTGATCCTGGGGTGCCTGGGTGACTCAATCAGTTAAGCATCTGACTTTGGCTCAGGTTATGATCTCACAGTTCATGAGTTCGGGTTCCGGCATTGGGTTCTGTGCTGACAGCTCAGAGCCTTGAGCCTGCTTCGAATTCTGTGTCTCTCTCTCTATCTCTCTCTCTCTCCCTCCCTCTCTTTCTCAAAAATAAATAAACATTAAAAAATTAAAAAAACAAAATAAAATTGATCCTTAACAATGTTTCTTTTCTTTTCTTCCTTTTTTTTTTTTTTTTGTTATAGTCTTGCACTTTTCTTTTGGTTTTATTTTCAGGTATTCCAAAATCCAAAATATTTGTTTCAATCATGAATAACATATTTTCAACTGTATTTTCTAATATGTATTATTATATATGAAAACTTCATCTCATTGATTTTTGTCTCTGCAATGCAGCTGAATAATCTTGTGAATTCTATTTGTGCTTTTGCATTTACTATTTTAAGTTTCTTTAGAAATGAACACTGAAGGCCTTTTGGATTTCCTTTTGAAATGAAGAATATACAATTGTTATACAAATAAATAATTTAAAAAAGAGGGGCAGAGAGACTATTATATTCTGTGAATATACTCATTAAAGTAACTAAGTTTTATGTATCTTGTGCTAGTCCATGTGAGTGTGAAACAATTTTCTTCACTTGAATTTTTTTCTTTGCTGCCCTTCATTTGGCTTTTTCTTTTTCTTTTGCATAATAATGTCTAAGAAAAAATTATATGTCAATTTACATTACATAATCTCAAATCTTGCTTTGGCAACTAAAGGGGACCTCACTCAGAGTGAAAATATCAGCATTGTGGAATGATTTCTTTATGATTTGTCAATCTCAACCATCTTTAAAAGGCAAAACCTCCATACTATGAATGTCTTTGATGGTCTGAACAACCTACTGAATATTTAATTTAGAATACATGTACGCGCACGCACACACACACACACAGACACACACATATCCCACATTAATATATACCTCTGAAGTGTGAAGAACAGAATCAGCAAAACAGTAAACTGGTGACAGTCATTTTAGATGAAATGTTCCATTTTGGCTAAGAGCATCTTGTCAAGAGAAGACAACTAGCAGAACAGCAGATCTTAGTGATTTATAAAAATATGCTGTCTTTGCTGAATGTCTCAAACTTGATAGTGTTTTCATACATTGCTGTTTTTTAAATCTTTATCACATAGTGATAGTGGTTTAAATTACAAATATTGCAGGAGCATCTGGATAGCTCAGTTAGTTAAGCATGTGACTCTTGATATTGGCTCAGGTCATGATCTCACAGTTGGTAGGTTGGAGCCCACATGGGGCTCCCTGTTGGTATCAAAGAGCCTGCTTTGTATTCTCTGTGTCCTCTGTCTTCCCCTCCTCCCCTTTCAAATAAATTAACATTAAATAAAGAAATATTTCAGAGAGAAAAAAATAACACAACATGCAGTGATTTATAAAAGAAATCTTTACATCTGAACACTACCAAGGGCTACTTATTAATATTTTCCTTTAAAAAGTTGAATTCTATGTTCAGATTAATAAAGTCTATTGCTAATGTGGAACTGATTGATACAGTTTTGAGTAGTGTTGATCAAAATTAATTAAGACAGTGTCTTCAAAAGAAAAGAAAAGGGGGCAAATGAAAGGAGGAGGCAGATATTCTAGGTGAGGGACAGGATGGTGGAGAAATGGAAGTATGAGTGTGTATGAGGGAAACTACAGATAGAAAGGAGAGAGCAAATAGGAGAGGAAGCTCAGAAAAAAGAAAATGGATTACTTGATTGATGATTAGATGGGCACAGAGAAGCAAGTTCAAAACTAATTTGAAAGACATGTTTCTATCATTTATAAAAAGTTATATAAGTCAAGGACACCCTTTCTTTTTGAAGGGACTGTAAATAGAATGAAGTCTCATTGGAAAAAAGAATTTGTTCTAAATTTCCCCAACAAGAGTGCTTAATAAATTATGTTTTCTCCATACTATGCAATTATTTTAACTGTTGTAAAAGACAAAAAATTCACAACATATTTAGTTTTAACCCAGGGGATAAAACTATGTATTGTGAAGCTCATTTAAGAAATATGCTGGGCGCCCTGTGTGGTTAGTTGGTTAAGTGGCCAACTTCAGCTCAAGTCACGATCTCAGGGCTCATGGGTTTGAGCCCCACATCCAGCTCTGAACTGGCACTGTGAGGCCTGTTTGAAATTCTCTCTCTCTCCCTCTCTTTCTCTGTCCCTTCCTCACTCGTTCCCTCTCCCTGCCTCTCAAAATAAATAACTAAACTTAAAAAAATATGTTGTATATATAAGTATGCTTAGTAAAATGGGAAATATGTTGACTCTCCCCACCAAAACCCTAGATCCTTACACATCTCATAACTCACAGAAATTGTACAACATCTGTGCAAAGAGTACAATTGTTTGATTTAAACTTTAAGAACTAAAATTTGAGAACAAGTATTTAACCAAAACTCTTGAACATTTGGCGGATTCTTATTTTAGACTGAGATAGATGATAGAGAGATAGATAGATAGATGATAGATAGATAGATAGATGGCACACACATACATACACACACACACATATACACACAGTTATATATATTACATATACATCTATCTTATGTATGTTATATATATTACACATACACACACATGCATGCACCAAAAGGATAAAATTTTCTGTATTTTTTTGAAGATACCTTACCCTCCCACAATCCTTTTCCAGAAGCATTTTAATGTAACGTAAGATATTTGATAATATTCAGTGATATTTTATTACTTACTCATAATATTTATGTAGTATTTTTAATGTTCAAAGGAAATTAAATGAGCTAAAGCTCCTGCTTTTAAGTTTACACTCCAGAGGGTAACTAACGTGCACTTCTTAGAAAGCATCCATGTAAGTGCAGATCAGGGTAGTGCTGATTCTATGCAGGTGCTGAGGCAGCTCACTGGAGAGGCAGGTGAGTTAGGCACAGTATCCTGGATCAGCAAAACTCAACCTAGCCTTGAGGGAAGAACAGGCTTGACCTGTTTCTTGAATTCCCCTGGCTGACACGATCTCTTTCAACTTCAATCCTGATGTGTCCTTCCTTTCATTTTGTCGCTTAGCGCCTATTGTAAACCTCTTATATCTCAACTGTGGAAGGGTATTAACACACACTGGACTTTCAGCAAATGTTAGAAGATTCTTGAGAACAAGGGCCAGGTTTTGCTCACAGTTACATCCCTGCTTTACCTCTGTATCTGTTCACTATTCCTTGCTCACAAAGGTAAATTATTTATAAACATTTGCGTATTGGAATTATATTGTTTTATTATCCCTCCAAAATATATTATTTTTCTCATATGGACTGTTAGAGATGTATGAGGAATCTTGTGCATTTTTATATTCTTCTAGTTTCTAGCTCAGGGCTTTACAAACTATAAATTCTTCATAAATATTCTCAATTGAATGAGTGTGTTGTGTTTGGCAGATGGATGAAAACAACAAAAGTAGGAGATATAGCCAGAGGCAGGAAAAGAGCCAAACTGAAAGATGTAGAATCTTTCTGTTAAGGGGAATTGGTATCTTCAGCAGTTCTCCAATATCAGTTAGTAGAAACTCCATCTTTCCAGTTATTGAGTTCAAGTCTTTGATTCTTCTCTTTCTCCTCAAATGCCACCTCAAGCAATCCGGCAGTCCAGTCAACTCTAAATACAACATAAATTCTAAATAGACCCGTTCTGCACCACTCTGCCCCAAGGGGAAATCGTCACTTAGGTTAGAAAGGATCTCCCTGCTTCTACCTTTGTTCTCTTGCTTATATGAGTAAAATCCACATGATGACCAGAGTAACTTTTCCAACTATAAGTCAGATCATGTCACTCTTCTACTCAGCCCTTAAAATGGCTGGCTATCTCCCAGAGCAAAACTCAGGGCATGAAGAGGCCTGGGTAGCCCTACATGGTCTGGATTCCTTGCTCTCTCTGTCCTGCTCTTCTCCCCCTCTCCCTTTACACTGGCCTCTTTGCTCTTCTTCAATCACTAAAACACCCAAGACTCATGATTTTTGAAGCATCGTTTCCATTCCATCAAGAAAGCTCTTCCCCAAAATAGTCACTTGCTTCATCTCCGTATCTTCTCTGATCTTTTTCAAATGTCCCTTTTTATGACTGTCCCAACATTCTGACTTCTTTATATATATGCTGTTATATATATATATATATATCCCTATTCAACCATCTCTAGCCATTCTATTGTGCTTTAGTTTTTCTTCATGGCACTTATTTTCATCTAAAAGATTCTGTATTAATTTATTTATTCCCTGTCTGCCTCTCCACTCTAGAATGAGAGCTCCAAGATGATAGGGCTTTGGTTTTTTTCTACTGCTCTGTTCTGAGGACTCAGGGCAGAAGACTACAGTAAAGCATTAAAAACATGTTTTTACTTATGAAATAAATAAATGAATGAATAAAAATAAATGCATGAGTAAAAAAGAAAGAACTGATGGAGGTTTCAAATGCCAAAACAGAGTTCTGCTTTGATGTGAGAAACAGCAGGGATACTCTATGTATACTTGAGGAAGGAAGTAGAGGTTACCTAAAGTCAGAGAAAGAACAAATCTGAGGAAGACAAAGAATTAGGGAGGATTGCTGTCATCGAATCTGAGGTCACTGGAATCTGATTTAGGAGAATAGTTATGGAAGTGGAGAAAAAGTGATGAATTCAAACGGAACAACAAGTGAGTTGGCTAAATTAACTAGAGTGAGTGGTTGGAAGGAGCATTTCATTGCCACTCCAAATACTGTGACCTTAGAGAGCTGTTGTACCACTTCCCACAAGGAGGAGTTGGAGGCGACGACATTGTTGTTATGGAGGAAGGGCTATGGCTTATGGATATTTTTTTAAAAATCATTTTGAACCCATAGTACTCTTTCTTGTAATGATGTAGAGAAGAATGAATGAAAACAAAATTTTACTATCATAAAGGAGTTTCTCCAACCATGTTTTACTTTTGTGTTTTATATTGCTACTCCACATATCAGTGGTACTTTGAGCTGTACACTAATTCCCAGAACCCTCTATCAGCTCTTTCTTTCTTTATTTAGGGTATGTTCCTGCCATGTCTGAAAGAGTCCTAAAACTAAGAGATGAATCCCTAGGTTCTCTCTGGTCTTCTCACCCTGCCAGAGTGCCCATTTTAGGACTCTGCTTTCATAGACAGCATGTTGGCATAATGGATTCTCACAGTCTCACATTTTTCCACTGAGATACAGAAAGAGAAGGAAGAGAGGAAGATCCATTGGTTTACTGCTTTGCACTAAAACCCTAAAAACTTTTGCTGTTTTTTTAGTCTTAAATTTCTGAGAACGTAAGAAATATATGCCTACCCTATTAGTTTATAAGGGAGGAATCAAGACCACTATAAGTTAATGAAATAAAGGCATACCACTCACTGAACCTGTAGAATTATTGAAATCTCCAGTAACATAATGTCTGGGAGGACTGAGCCATTTAGTCTCGTAAGAGCAAAGTGATGGCTGTAAGAGGTAAAATCCATTCACAAAGTTCTTGGCATTTCTGGGGAGGTGTATCCCTTTAAGATTTTACTTGTTCCTAATGGATCAGAAGTTTTTAACTTATTCTCCTTATTTTGCCTTTGTCTTCTTTGAATTTTTCTCTTTTGGTATTATTACATACCACTGGAGCGAGACTTGAATAGATATTGGGGCAAGGACTTAAACTGCCTGGCTACACTTTTGAATAGATAGAGTAAACCACCACCTTGACTAGTAAGAATTCTTTTGGTCAAAGTGATGATAATTCAAACTATTTGGGGCATGGGGCGCCTGAGTGGCTCAGTCATTTAAGTGCCCGACTTCAGCTTAGGTCATGATCTCACGGCTCTAAACGTTGTGTTGGGATCTGTGTTGATAGCTTAGAGCCTAGAGCCTGCTCTGGGCTCTGAGTCTCCCTCTCTCTCTGCCTCTTTCTCACTCTCGCTCTCTCTCTCTCTCTCTCTCTCTCTCTCTGTCAAAAAAAAACAACACCTACCTGGGGCAAAAAGGAGTATTTATTGGAGGGACACTTAGTTGTTGTTAAAGAAGTGTGACTAATAAATCTCTGGGAGGGCAGGGTTGTCACTGACTCTAGGAACAGCTGGAACTGGGCACATAAACACTACCAGGACTCAATCTTGGCCCCTTGTCTCTGTTTCTCCGCTTTTCATTTTTTTCGTACTTGAGGCCAGCTTCCCGTCACATTTCCCCAGCACCTGCATCCCACTGCTTGGTGCTCCTCCCACCAGGGAAGCACTAGCTGGCTTTTCCAATTCTAGTTTGGAAAAAATCCCAGGAAAGGATTCTAAGTCACTCTTTTATTCTCTGATTGCTCTGAGCTCACACTTGCTGTCCTCATCCTGGGCCAAGAGGCCATGATGTGGGGTCCTGCAAGAGAACCCAGAGTCCTCTGGCTATTTCACAGATGAGGAAGCATAGATGAGGCAAAAGGAGGATAAGTGACTTGTCCAAGGTCGCTCAGCTAGCACAATATTATTTGATCCGTGTCTGTAGAAGTCATTAAATAAATATGAATTATAATTGCAACCATAAAAAAAAAGCCATATTGAAAGACGCTGAAACAGCAGCCGAACCAAGGGGGAGCAGACTACATTTACTAGGTTTTTTAGTACCATCTAGTGGTAAACTAGAGAATTTCATCATTGTTCATATTTCACACTAATAACTGCAGAAATTTTGTTCTGCTTAAGGTA
Organism: Helogale parvula; assembly: GCA_004023845.1. Lineage (NCBI taxonomy): Eukaryota > Metazoa > Chordata > Mammalia > Carnivora > Herpestidae > Helogale > Helogale parvula. The sequence goes on along the minus strand of PJEM01002548.1, from coordinate 38,815 downwards.
ATCTTTAAAAAGAAACTATATGTTGGCAATATGTTTATAATCAAATATTTACATATTTTATGGGCCCAGTAAGAGAGCAGCATATATTTAAAGGAGTTTTTTTTCCAACTAAGATTCAAGACTAGCTTTCTAACGCAGATGTTGACAATTATTTTGAAATTGTAAAAAATTGGGAGAAATTTTCTTGCAGAAAATAGACATTTGCTCTCAGATGCAATATAAAATGAGTCAGAGTTCAAGGTTTGTGACAGTCTGAAATTTGAGCCCACTTTCTTACTGCCAAGAATGAAATAAAATGACAAGCTTTCCTAGGAGGCCGTCCTGAGGACATGTTCACTTACCCTTCGGGCAGCTGGGGAACAGCTCTGCAGTTTGCCGCTAGGAAAGGAGAGAGGGAACCACAGGGCACCGAGCTGGCCAGTCAGCCTGCTTGTGAATCCGCTGTCCAGCCTGGTCCTACCAATAATTTTGATACAATGCAGCCATACTGTTCTTTTTTATAAATGCGTGATTTTCAATGCTATAATTCCAGATTAAAAAATCTTTCTCTTTTTTTAAATGTTTATTTTGAGAGAGAGAGCATGAATGCAGGTGTGTGGGGGGAGGGGCAGAGAGAGAAGGAGACAGAGAATCCCAAGCAGGCTCTGTGCTGTCAGTGCAGAGCCTGACGCAGGGCTCCATTCCATGAACCATGAGATCATGTCCTGAGCCAAAATCAACAGACACTTAACCAACTGAGCCACCCTAGCGCCCCCTAGCATTTTAAATTTCTACATTTTACAGCACAATTTTAAGGTAAGGGAAACCTGACCTAAACATATCAATCATTTGACGAAACATTTTTAAGATTACATTTAGTTTATCACTTGATGATTTTTTTATATAAACGTACACTTCTGTTGCCAAAATGATATTTCATAGTGCATGTGTTGGCTGACTTTGTTCCTGGAGTCTGAGATGTGTAACGAGAGATTTTACATATCTTTAGAGAGTTCACCAAGCTCTATGGGCTCTATAAGACTGAAATCAAGCTAATATTCATAACTTTCTAGTTATTTGATGAGGTCATTCAAATCTTGATATGCGCCACAATGGGACAAATCATGAGAAAATATGTAACTTGAACATGATATTTTCTAATTTTTTTTTTTTTTTTTTTTTTTTTTAGTATAGAGAGAGACACAGCATGAGCAGGGGAGGGGCAGAGAGAGAGGGAGACACAGAATCTGAAGCAGGCTCCAGACTCTGATCTGTCAGCACAGCCCGGGCTCGAACCCACAAACCTTGAGATCATGACCTGAGCAGAAGTCAGAGGCTTAACTGACTGAGCCACCTATGTGCCCCAATGTTTTCTGACCTTGAAGTGACAAGATTTCATCATGTGTGGAAATATTATCATACCCTTCCCTTAGGTAAAAAAAAAAAAAATAGAGCTGCTACCCCAGGTTGTTAATTAGTTTAACTTTTAATTCCTGGATCAACCACCAGCATGGGAGTAGTTTTTAGTGGCACTGGTAAACTAAGTGCTAATGAATGCAATGGTTTGAGTAGTAAGATTTAAAATTAGATACATTCTAAGTGTTAATGGCATTTGTGTGGAAGCAAAAGTTTTTTTTTTTTTCAAATGGAATCTTAAAACATAAAATGTATGCCTTGAGTCATTAACATATTACTTTCTTTAGTATAAATTTGTGGATGATATATTTTACTAGTATATCTGGAACATTATTGAAACCATCTGGCTTTTTAGTTAGTAATTTTATTTTATTTATTTTTAAAAGGTTTACTTTTGAGAGAGAGAGCATGAGAGCACGAGCAGAGAAAAGGCAGAGAGAGAGGGAGACACAGAATCTGAAGCGGGTTCCAGGTTCTGAGCTGCCAGCACAGAGCCTGACATGGGTCCTGAACCCACAAACCATGAGATCATGACCTGAGCCGAAGTTGGATGCTTACCAGACTAAGTCACCCAGGCAGCCCTGTAATTACATGTTTTCATTAAAAGACTTTTTTCTGTGGCACTTGGGTGGCTCAGTTGCTTAAGTGTCTCACTCTTGATTTTGGCAAGTTTGGTGCATTAGATCCCACTGATAACCAGGAGTCTGCTTGGGATTCTGTCCCTCTCCCTGCCCCTCCCTCACTTGCATTCACATGTACCCTCTTTCTTTCTCTCAAAATAAATAAATACACCTAAAATTTTTTTAAAAACCTTTTCCTTTTTTGCTTTGATGTAGAATTTATTTTTCTGAGGTACTTGTCTACTTTGACTTTTAGTTACTTAGACCAATACATTATGCAAAAACCAAAGTGATTTGGAAGTTCTTTTTTATTATGTACCAAATTTTTTCAAATATTTGGGCCAATTTCTGGTATTTCTTTTCTTTTCCATTTATCTGCTTTAGCCCTTACCGTCTTATTTACTTTTCTCTATTTTTCTTTGCTTTTATAATTTCTTTCTTTTATTTTCCTCAGATACAGGAAAGCCTTGAATTGTCTATTTTTATTCCAGGAACATGTTGCCATTTTAATCTCTCATCTGTCCGGATATTTCTTTATTTGATTTTCTAGATATATTACTTTACTGTTTGTAAATAATAAATTTGACTCTTTTGTCATATATATACCTTATTGATTTTCTTTCTTTTTTCATCCCTCCCTCTTTCCTTCCCCCTTTCCCCTTCCTCCCTATCTTTCTTTCATATTTCTTTCTTCCTTTCTCCCACCCTCATTCCCTCCCTCTATTTTCTTTCCCTTCCTTCCTTCCTTCCTTTCTTCCTTCCTCCCTTGGTTAAAACTTTCTAAGCAAAGCTGAGCAATTGTATGCATGGCGCAGCCTCCTCTTACGTGTAATGTGGTTAGCTAGATTTGTTTTTGCTTTGTTTGTCGATGAAGTATAATATTTGCTGTTGGGGTCACTTCCCAGTGTATCATCTGGGTCAAGTGCAAGAAAGAAGTAACAGCCTGTGAATGAACCTGTTTCCATGCACTTCCGTAAGATCTATGTAAGGTGAGGTTGACAAGCCCTTTCCTTTCCTCACTCATCACAGGCCCTGCTTTAGGTTAGGCTCCCCTGCACTCCTTGCCCCTTGGAGCTTAATTGTCTTTTCAGATCTCTCTGAAAACTGTGTATTGACTCTCCAGGTGGGCTAGTGAACTGCTGGGTGGTTTGCCATTTACCAAGTTTATCAGTATCATGTCTTTCCGAAATTGCTTGAAGTCACCCTTCTCTGATTTCTCTTAAATTGTTAGTAAAGCTATTTCTTTGGAATGTGAATGGAAATCAAGTAAACAAATCAGCTCGGTCAACTTGAAATGGTTAATGGTTCTTTTAAAAAATAAAATCTATCATGTTCAGTTCTCAAGTATCAAAACATAAGTGAAACTTCTTTTAAGTAATAAGGACAGATGGAAATAATACATTAAAATTCAGCTCCTACCACACATCAGAGACGGTAGCTTGTTTTATAATGTTATTCTGCTAAACTTAATTAACATTAACTTAAGAGCAGTGATTCCAAGGTGAAAATATGAATATAAACTGATTGTTCTTTTCCCCCCAAAAGTGAACACTCAGCACCTGTGTTGAAAGAGTGCTTTTTATTCAAATTAGTCTGAGTTATTTTCGTTTTTTGTAATGTTTGCAAAAAAACCTTCCTAAGAAACAGTATTGAATTTTAAATCAACATTGCATAGTAATTCGGGGGGAAAACCCTCCCTTATTATTCTCGCTGAATAACAAGTATTTTTCCAGGGGAGCCACTGTAAGTTTGTGCATACCAATGTCTGATTTTTCAACAGATTTGCTACTCTGATCTGTGTTTTGCAGCATTACAATCTCACTGTGTTTTTCACAGTGAAATATCGTCATTGTTTGAATTACATTTTTGGCAGGACAGTGCTGTTACATTCCATGGGAATCGTGGGAAGCTGAAAAATGAGGGAGATAAACTTATTCATGAAGCTTATGCTTGGAGTTTTGTTTTGATGCGCAGAAAATTTGCCATTGGGCATGACAGAGACATAATAAATTTCCAAAAGTCTCGATAAAAAAATTCAGTTTCTTGCAGCAGGGGGGTACCACACATCAAGAAGCTCCTTTCTCAGTTGGTTTATAGGTCTTTAAACTTAGCTCAACATTCAAAATGGACTTGTTTCATAATTATTTTTTTAAGTTTACTTACTTATTTTGAGAGAGAGAGAGCACCGGGAAGGGGCAGAGAGAGAGAGAAAAGAGCTAGAATCCCAAGCAGGCACTGCACGGTCATACCAGAACCCAATGTGGGGCTTGAATTCATGAACCATGAGATCATGAACTGAGCCAAAGTCCAGTGCTTAACGAACTGAGCCACCCAGCACCCCTGGAAATTCTTTTCAGGAAGGGAGCTGTGTGCCCCTTGTTGGCGGGTTGCCTCTCTGGGATGGCTGCTCTGCTGGTGGAAAGGCCCATCAACTGTTTCTTCTTCCATAAGGCCAGAGCCATCTCTAGCTCTGTCTCCTGATTGATCCATTACTACAGCTTTTTAAAGCAGGGCACGCTTCTTGCAAACAAGGCGCCAGATGAAAGAACCATAATATCTGCATTTAATGCATGGTCCTGTTACAGATTTCAGTCGAGTCCTCACTTCTTGTCTTCTCGAAGGAAAGAATTCAGTTGAGAGGCAGTGACACTGAGGCTTTATTGACAGAAGCAGAAGGACACTCAGGAAGAGAGAGCGGGCAGCCCCGTAGATGGCAATTGTGCTGTGTTCTTTGGTTTTCCAGTCCTGAAAGACTCTTGCTGGGGGAGGTTTCTCAGGTTTCCCCCCTTTTATGATTGACAGGGGCCTCTTTTGTTCATGGTGCAAGTGCTAGCCAGCCAATTTCCCATGATCCTCCTGAAAAGGCCACAGGGGCGACAGGTGGGGGGGTGGGGCAAACCACAGTGTAAAGGACAGAGTAATTCAAGAGGTCACCCTAGGACACCTGGAGGTTCTTTTTGTGTGCATGCCCTTCCTTCGGGGACATACATACATCCTGGCTACAACATCAGGATGTTGGTGACCACAGCCTACCTAGGCAGGTTCTGAGCAGAGCTTCTGGCCGGAGGTGTGGTCTGTCACGGAAGCCCGCCCCTTCTCACTCCCTTAGGTCCTCTCCTGTTCACGATTAAGCTTTCTACCTAACAGTTTTTATTTTGTGGTTTGGGTTTTTGTTTTGTGGTTATGTGGCTTACATATAACAACTTGTATCTATAATAGTCTATTTGAAGTTGATTACAACTTAAGTTTGATCCCATTCTAATGTTCACCTTTTTTACTCTCCCTCCACACTTTGTTTTTGATGTCACATTTTGCATCTTTTTTTTTCTTGTGCATCCTTTGTAATTGCATTATCACAGTTATTTTTACTACTTTTGTTTTTCAGCTTTCATATTAGCTTTAAAAGTGATTTACTACATATTCACCTTTCTAGTGAAATTTATTCTTTCATGTGTCTTCTTGTTGTTAATTAGCATCCTTTCTTTTCAACTTAAAAAAAGTCCCTTTAATATCTCTCGTAAGGCTGGTTTAGTGGTGATAATCTCCAGCTTTTCTTGTCTGGAAAACTCTTTCTCTTTCCTTCAATTCTGAATGTATTCTTGGCTGGAAGTTTTTCCTTTCAGTATTTTGAATATGTCATTGCACTCCCTTCTGGCCTACAAAGCTTATGCTGAAAAATCTGTTAGTCATACGGGGATTCTCCTGTACCCTAAAAGTTGTTTTTCTCTAACATAATGTATAGACTTGTCAAATCACTATGTCGTGCACCTGAAGCTAATGTAACATTGTGTGTCAACTGTGTTTCAGTAAAAAAGAAGTTTTTTCTCTTGCTGCTCTGAGGATTCCTTCCTTGTCCTTAAATTTTGACATTGTAATGATAATGTGTCTAGTGTAGGTGTCTTCAGTTTCCTCTTACTTGTAACTCTTTAGAACTCCTAGGACTGAATGTTTCTTTTCTTCCTTAGATTGGGGAAGTTTTCAGCAATTATTCCTTCAAAATTTTTTGTTCATTTCTCTTTCTTCTCCTAGGAGCCTTAAAATGCAAATATTATTCCACTTGATGTTGTGCCACAAGGCCCTTAAGTTATCTTTACTTTTTCATTCTTTCTTGTGCTCTGATTGGGTGAGTTCTACTGTCTTGTGGTCAAGTTCGCACTTCCAGACCATTTAATTTATCACCTGATAATCAGAGGTTCAATAGTGACCCATACTTCCTTCAAGAGGATTTTATTAATCAAACTGAAATGATAAATTTCCTTAGGGAAAATGATATACAATCTAGGATATGTTTTCTAACATCAAATTCCAGATGATGGCTGGCATGTTTGGACCAAAGCACAAACCTCCTTTTATTGATCCTGTATGGGAATGACTGGACTGCAGTTACTAGAAAGTCAGGAAAGCCAGGATATCAGAAAAGGAACTGAAAAACATCATGTTTCTAGAAACTGGTACGAAGACCTATTTTATACCTTAGATGACTAGAAATTTCTGGTAGGTTTCAGTTTAATAATCTATGAGTAAGATTTGAAATTATTTAACTCTTGAATATTCAGACTGTAGCAGAGAATAAAAAATGTCATTGATTGAAGTTAAAAATACAAACAGGGCAAAGTTTATTTATTTATAAGTCTGGAATGTGTGTGCAAAATGGAACTGGAATTTCTGAGTGTCTGGAACCCTGTGTAGTTGAACAGTGGAATAAAGTTTCAGATTTTTCCCCCTTTCTCTTATTTGTCCAGGCTGCCCCTGTGGGCCACTGAATACATGGGCTAAGTACAGAGCTGTGGGGAAGTTCGGAAGTTGAGGCACATGAAAGAAAGGGCAGGAGCATAAAATAAGGGTGTGGGAAGCCAAGGCTTACTGGGACTTCTGAAACAAAAACGAACTTCGTATGTGGGAAATCAAAAACTATGTTCTGGGTTAGGAGATTGTAGGGAACGCACTGCAGAACAGATCACTGCTTTCTGGCCTTTCTGAAAACAGCAGCCGCACTTCGCTTATCTAGTTAATGTACATCTAGGGGTAGATCCTGCCTATGCTCATAAATTCCTTAGACCATGTTATCCATGGAATATTTTATCCTGTCTTAACCTGTTTTTCTGCACATTTTCAATATGTTCTTACTGGCACGCAGCCCACTGCGTATTGCACATTGTTTCCCTGAACGTATGCTTCATGAGCACGGAAGCTCGAGAGCAGCTCAAGGATACTTCTTAGCCTCCCTCTCACCTCTCCTGACTTGCACCGAGTCTTGAGTAATACTTTCTGCGTCCTCCGATTTGCTGGACAAAGCTGAGAGCCGAACCCACAGTTGGTGACCCCGATGTGACAGTCATAGCTTTGAGAGGAAGACTTTCAGGTAGCAGAATAGACATGTTCAGAAGAAGAAAGTGAAATTGTCCAGACTTCAGACAGCCCTCCTCCCTGTAAGGGGCAGCGTTACCCCCTTGGGATATAGCTGCCATCGTGTCTACTATCCAGGGAGAGTATTTCTTTTCTCTTTCTTTACCAGGGGCCAACAAATGACTAAGGAACAGTTATTATATTTAAAAACTTTACAGCAGTTTTTAGAGGTGGCTCATTGTACTGTTACAAAAGATCGATTAAGTAAATTGTTAAAAACGTTACGAGAAATGTCTGCCCCTGGCTCCCTGACCGTGGTACAGCTGATTTAGATGTGTGGCAATAAGTAGGATGATATTTAAAAGGAAAACATGAAAAGGGAGAGAAGATTCCTTCTTCCATTTTAGTGACCTGGAGGTTAGTCTGTATGGCATTTATGTGCGTTACGTGTATCTCCAGAGAAATAACAAGTTAAGAAAGAAAGACCAACCCCTCCTTTCCTACGGCACCTCCTACAACGGAGGATGACTTCCTTGCCGCGCCTCCTGTCCCCATCACTTAGAGCCAATACCTATATAGGAGGGACATAAACCATCAGCTTTGCAGCGATGTTTACAAGAGGGATAAGCTGCTGGGGAGTTTCATACATTCCCCGGTCATCACCACTGCTGGACATCAACCTAGGCAATGAGTCCTTCCTTTTTATTGTCTCTAAGGAATTGAAATAATGGGTTGCTGAGACGGTGTTTGAAGCTCTTTTGCTAAGGGGATAATTGAAGCAATAGGAAGCAGATAGGAAATGACCCCTTGGGATTGGAAGGCATTAACAGAAACCATGCTTTCTCCTGCTCAGCATGCCACGGGGACTTTAGAATATCAAGAGGGTTGCACCACACAGACAACTGGTAACTGAGCTTTGGGTGTTCCTATAGGAGTAGAAACGCAACAGGGCAGTGGTTATTATATCAAGGCTCAAGCCCAACGCCAGGCCAATTACAGGTTATTCCAGCAATGTTCTCCTATTGCAGTTGCTGCCTGAGCCAGAGTCCCTGACACAACGACAAAAACTATACAGCAGGGAGCCACTGAGTCTTACGTTGACTTTGTGAATAAGTTACAATAGAGAATTTTCAGGCAAATGGATAATGAAGAAGCTGCTCGAGTTTTCCTGAAGCAACTGGCCCACGACACGGTAATGTGGACTGTCAGACCACTCTCTCTGGCATTTGTACTCAAGCCAGAGGTATCACTGAATTCATTAGGGTATGCAAAATGTGGGAACTGAAACACACAGAGCACAAATTCTTGTGGCTATTGTGAGGCTGGCTCCAGGCTCTCATGCCTGCTTTAAATGTAGAAAACCAGGGAAATACAAAAGGTCTGTTACCAATGAACAAGGGGACAAACCAGTAAGTTATCCAGTAAGGACTCTCCCAGATGTAGAAAAAAAAAACCATTGGGCAAATCAATGTTGATCTAAATTGATAAGGAAAGATGACCCCTCTCAGGAAACAAGGAAAGGGGCGTCAGTCTCCCACACCCTCAATCCCAAGTGGAGCAAAACCATGCAGAACCCTGTTCCTCCAGTTTTCTCAAACCAGGTCAAAGATGGGTTCTAGACTCTTGAGCAGCCACCACAGGAAGTGCAGGATTGGATTTATGCACTACCTCAGCACTACTTTTAAAGGAACAAGATTATGTCAATACAATACCCACTGAGGTATATAACCCCTTGTTGGGAGCTGCCGAGTTTTGGCCGCCTCAGGCAAGGATATATCGCTCTCTAGGGAGCGACCAAAAAAACAAGATTTACATCTGGAAGCTAGGAGAGTGCATTTCCTGGTCCAGGATTCGGAGCCAGTCAAACTGGGCCAGACGAGAAAAGCCAAAATGAACAAAAGATCAACTGCATTCGGGCTTATGCAGTGTTAATCTTCCCCTGCCCACTATTGCAGACGAAAGTCTGGGCGCTCCTTTTGATGCTGTGTTTGGAGTTTCAGTTTCGGTTTCCCCTTTTTCTAATAATCATTTGACTTTGTTACCTGGCAACTAACCTGGGCCAGTTTCCCGCCCCTAATCCTATAAAGGTTCGATTATCCTTTTCAATAAACAGGCTTGATCAGAAATCACTTGTCTTGCCTCACTCTCTGCATCTCCCTCCTGCCCTATTTCTCTCTCCCTCCCTCAGGAACGGACCCGCAAGGATTTACCGCCCCGCCGGCCGGGGTGGAACCGGATAACCCCTTGCCCCCTGACACAGTGGGGATTATTCCAGAAAGATCTAGCCCAACAAGAAAGGGAATTTTTATATTAACTGGAGTCATTGACTCAGATTATACAGGGAAACTCATGTTACGATAAAGGTTAATGGGTTACATACTATCCTCCCTGAAACACCTTTAGCACAACTACTCCTAACCGCTTTTAAGGTTCCAGGAGCTTCAGCACAACAAAGAGGAAAAAAAGGCTTTGGCAGCACATGATTCAAGGAATTCTATTGGAGTCAGATCATTCAATCGGACAAATCTTTTTTAACTATTACTGTGAATGGAAAGCAATTTCCAGGATTAATTGCTACTGGAGCTGATATCTCCATCACGGCTTCATGAATGGCCTAAACAATGGGAAAAAAGACCTACTCTCTTGGTTGCTCCTGGAGTGGGAGGCACCCACATCCCATTACACAGCTACACACCCCTCACATGTCCGGCCAGAACGACAAACAGGTTACCTTAACCCTTTATTGTACCTAGTCCTATGTCTTTATGGGGAAAGGACTTATTTAAACAATGGAAAATAGTCAGTCAGTCTTTTTAATAGAGGCCACTGTTAAAATTCTTCCCCTTCCACTGTATGGAAATCTTCCACACCTGCTTGGATTAGTGGCCCCTAAAAGGGGAGCGATTAAAACAAGTTGAGAACCCAGTTTTACAACAGTTGGAGGCTGGTCATAATTGAACCTTCTACTAGTCCTTGGAACACATCCATTTTTACAATTCCTAATAAATCAGGTAAATGGAGATTGTCCCATGACCTCAGAGATATTAACGCCATTATCCAGTTTGTGGGGGCATTACAGTCAGGTTTGCCCAACCTGCTATTACTCCTTCTACATGGCCTTGTTCTACCAGAATTAGACAAAGGATGCTCTGCCTTCTCTCTGCCTGTGACTATCAAGAGTCTTTGTTTAGATATCAATGGAAAGTATTACCTCAAGGAATGACTAATAGCCTGACTATATGTCAATATTTTGTTCAACAAGCCTTACTGCCCACTCATAAAAAATTTCTATCCATCGAATTCATCATTATATGGATGATTTTCTTGCTGCTCCTACACAGACCTTACTTCTCACAATATATAAACATTTATAACTTTCCACAGAAGAACATGAGCTTCAAACAGCTCCTGAAAGGTTTCATATGCAGGAGCCTTGGCAATAGCTAGGACATAGTCTTTGTTCAGACAATACGGCCTCAATGCATTTCCTAAGATACTACTCATTTACATACCTTAAATGCTTTTCAAAAAAAAAAAATTAGGAGCTACTTATTAGATTTGTCCCGCTTTGGGATTCACTACAGGACAACTTTCTAATTTATTAAATATTTTAAAAGGGGTCACTGCTTTAAACTCTCCTTGTAGTTTAACCCCCAGAGCAGCAAAAGAATTAATTATTATTGAACAGGAATTTAAAAACAGGTAACTGTGTCACTGACAGCTAGGTTACCCCGTTTATCTATTTATATTTCCTATCCTCCAGATGCCCACCAGACTTCTAAGCCAACTTATAAAAGAAATTCGATGTTTCTTTCCCACTCATTTAAGAAAACCCTAAAGCCCTCTATACAATAAATTAGAGTTACCTCTGCTAAAAACTAACAGGATATGATCCTGATTTCATATACTCTGGGGTATCTTATGAATGATTTCAACAGATTCTTACTCAATCTTTAGAACTCCAAAATGCTATGGCAGACTTTGTCAACCAACTTGTATACTCTCTGCCATCAGATAAATCATTACAATCACCTCTTTTAAACATAACTTAACCAAAAGTGTACCTCCACAGCCAGTTTCATAGGCAATCACTGTTTTTATAAATGATTCTGGAAAAACTACTAAATCTGCTATTGCTTGGTTTAACCAAGGATGGCATAAAGTAATCCCTAAAGGACAAACATCTACTCAAAGAGCAGAATTAAAGGCCACTATTAGGGCTTTACAACAATTTCTTGAACAACCTAGTAATACTGTAGCAATTTTCAATATGTAATTTATGTGATACAGAATATAGAACAGGCTTCTGTTAGGAAATTAAAGAATTCCTCCTTACTGTTGTTATTTTTAACTTTCAGCCTTACTAGGTAAATGAACACACCCTCTTTTTATCACTCACATAAGATCACATTCAAGATCTTTAACAGAGGAAATGAGATTGCAGACCAATTTGTTGGCTACAATATGTTTTTCTAAAATTTTTATTTATTTTTGAGAAACAATGAGTACAAGCAGGGGAGGGGCAGAGAGAGAGGGAGGCAGAATCTGAAGCAGGCTGCAGGCTCTGAGCTGTCAGAACAGAGCCAGACGTGGGGCTCGAACTCAAGAACTGTGAGATCATGACTTGAGCCAAAGTTGGACGCTTAACCGACTGAGCCACCCAGGCACCCCTACAATATAGCTTTTAAAACTGCTTAATTATCTGACAACTTTTTTCATCAAAATTATAAATCCCTTATTAAATAATTCCATCTTAGTTATTCGAACTGAACAGATTGTTGCTGCCTGCCCTGAGAGTCAATAGCAAGCAGGAGGATAAAACCGATGGGAAACAAACCCTGGAGTCTAAATGCAAATTCGCTTTGGCAAACTGATATTATACACTGTGCACCATCTGGGCATCACAAATATATCCACATGTCTGGAGATACCTTTTCAGGATTTATAATGGCTTCTGTTCACACTGGAAAAAATACAAAATATGTCATTCATCATTTTTTACCTGCATTTTCACAAGCCAGTAAACCTCAACAAATTAAAACTGACAGTGGGCCTGGATAGCTTTCCTCCATGGTAAAGGAAGTTTTCCAACATACAACACATTATGGGAAAACCACATAACCCTACTGGACAAGCTATTATAGAAGGCACACTTGCTACGTTAAAACAAATGCTTCGCAAACAAAAAAGGGGGAACCTACATAACGCCTTCCCTTGGAATTCACTATATAAAGCCTTGGGGGGCCTGGGTGGCTCAGTCCGTTAAGTGCTGGTTTCAGCTCAGTTCATGATCTTGTGGTCCATAAATTCAAGCCCTGAATTAGACTCTGTGCTGGCAACTCAGAGCCTGGAACCTGCTTCGGATCGTGTGTTTTCCTCTCTCTCTGCCTTTCCCCAACTCACATTTTATGTCTCTCTCTCAAAAATAAATCAACATTAAAAATTTTTTAAAAAGCCATACACACATAAAAATTTTTTGATTGAGATTCCCATGGCCTCACAGCTGCCAAATGGTATTTTATACCATCTCACAGCTCAAATATCAGAACCAAGGTGCTACTTAAAAACATACAAGGTGATAATTCATGGAAAGGACTGATAACATGGGGAAAGGGATGTACATGTGTTATTCTCCCATCAGGACCACACTGAGTGCCTGCCTATCTGATTAAACCATCAGCCCTTCTGATGGATGGATCAGCCCATCAACCCTCCTCCTCAGATGGCCAATTTGTCATTATACGGACAGCAGGGGAGACCATGCCTGCGAATGACCAAGGCGAATAATGTCACCTGGGGACAACTTAAGAAGCTTGATCAACGTGCTACTGAAGTCATGCATCATGTCAGAGTGCCACCAACCCCAGAAAAGATGTTTCAAGCATATCTAGCTGTGGTTTCTCAAAACCTGGTTAAAGAAATAATTTGCTTAATCTTTTATTAAAAGTAGTAATCCAGACTACTACTGCTTTTTCATCACTATATTTGGCTCATACCATAGATCTCCTTTTCTTTAGGCCAATTACATAGTGGGATGCAGACCCCCGCTCAGCAGTAATGGTTCTCTTTGGACTGGAGGCATCTGGCTTCTGCCAAAGGGTCTTCTTACTGAATGAAAAGATTGATTAAAGCTGAATACTTCTGTTCCTTTGGTGTCACCTTTCCTCCTATTTGTGTAGCCACCATGAGCACTTCTGGATGTTTAAAAGTCACAGCACAGACATATCTTCACTACATGCCTAAACAAAAAACCATAAAGCAAATTTGACATTGATTTCAGTAGCTTCCTTTGCTACATCCACCCCCGTCAATGATTCTTATCTGCCCCCACTGATCATTGCCAGGTAGATCTTCAGTCATCTGGCAGCCCTGTCAGACCTCCTTTGCTCATAAGGAGGAATTGTTTCAAAATCGTACTGTCATTAACTTGGGTCCTAAAGGATACTTAATCTCAACAGGCAAACCTATTGGGTTTTCAGAACCTAGCAACTTCTCCATCCTTTGGACTGATGGTGGGCTGATTTCAGGACCAATATGAGAGTTGAAAACAAAGATTCCCATGGCCCATGGCATTATAGCTTATGGCATCGTAGCTTTCCCTTTTTGTTTTGCAATCTCTCTCATGGGCATTATGCCAATAATAACGGTACCTTTCACCCGAATCTCATACCGAATGTCCCAGAGGGCGTCATGACCTGTAAACTTCATTCCTCTGTTTTTATAATCTACAAGCTTGTTAATACAACTGTTGACAATCCATATTATGTTTCTGAAGTACCTCCTCCAGCTTGGTACACAGCCTGTATCAGCCATTTCAATATTATCAACTTTCTATCTTACATGTGTTTATTTTAAAAAGACAGCTTCAAAATTGGCTGCCAGTAAATCTAAGGCCCTGGGAAGGGTCCAACGGTGTCACTGAATTTGCCCAAGCCATTTATTATTTTTTATTTTTTATTTTTTTAAATGTTTTTTATTTATTTTTGAGAGGCAGAGAGAGACAGTGTGAGCAGAGGAGGGTCAGAAAGAGAGGGAGACACAGAATCTGAAACAGGCTCCAGGCTCTGAGCTAGCCGCCAGCACAGAGCCTGACGCGGGGCTCGACCTCACGAATCGCGAGATCATGACCTGAGCCGAAGCCGGACGCTTCACTGACTGAGCCACCCACACGCCCCCCAGGCCATTCCTAAGTGGAGACCTATAAGATTTGTTGGATGGCTCCTTGCCTTCCTTATCTCAGCGGCTGTCATCTTAGCCACAGCCACTATCGCAGCAGTCTCCCTGACAGAGCCTATCCATACTGCTAAAGTAGTCAGTCACATAATGACTAATTCCACCGAAGCCATGATTACTCAAGCACAGATTGATAACTGTATCATGCAGAGACTGCAAGCAGCAGGAACAGCACCTGAGCCGATGGGGGATCACCAACAGGCACTTGTTGATCATCAGAATACACACTGTGACTGGCAGCATGACAAAATTTGTGTCACTCCTTTACAATATAACATGTTAACATGTCTCAACACTCCTGGAATTTAGTAAAAAAAAAAAAAAATACCTACACGGAAATTTTTCCACCAATTTACAGTCTGTGATTAATGCTCTGTCATCCGTCATCCCAGGGGCATCAACAACTCGTAGATATTCAACAGGAAACATAGATACAAGTTGAACAGAAGTTAGCTGACAGTGTGAAATGGTTGAATCCAACCAACTGATTCCATTGCCTCAATTTAGGTATTGGATTATTGGAGCTCTCTGCTTGTTAATCTTTTTTTTTGTTTGTTTTTTCGTATTTCTTATAGCTCTTCCGATAATCTACTGGCCTCCTCAAGACGTCATGAACAAAAACTAATTGCCCTCCTGAACTCCCATGAACAAGAAAATTCCTCAAACAAAAAAGGAGGATGTGGGAAATCAAATAGCTATGTCCTGGGTTAGGAGATTAAAGGGAACACATTGTAAAGCAGAGCGCTACTTTCTGGCATTGCTGAAAACAGTGGGCAGTGTTTCGCTTATCTATTATGTAGATAAGCTTATGCTCATAAATTCCTTAGACCATGTTATCACATGGACTATTTTATCTTGTCTTAACTTGTTTTTCTGCGTGTTTTCAATACATTCTTCCTGGCATGGAGCCCAGTGACGTTTTGAGCAATGTTTCCTAAATGCATGCTTCATAAATACAGGAGCTCAAGCGCAGCTTTGGGGGACTTCCTTAGCCTCCCTCTCACCTCTCTTGACTTGCACGGGATCTTGAGTAATTCTTTCCGCCGTCCTCAGCCTTGCTGGACAAAGCCGAAAGCTGAATCCACATTGTTATAATAGCTGAACTCAGACGTCTTGTGAGGGTGGGGTGCAGAAGTGGAGTAGCAATCTTTGCCACTACTCAGCGAGTCTTTTTGTTTCAGCTCAACGGATGCTGTTAGGCCACTGTAAATAAAACCTATTTATTTAGAAACCAAAAGTGATTAAAGCCAACATTTTTGGAATCACTTAAATTCCATATAATTCATCTCAGTTAAAAACTTAGAACAGAATCACAACAGTTGAAAAGTTATTACATAAAAATCTTTTAAAAAGATACTGATACTGCTTGGAGTTTACCCTTTGATTTTGTCTTGGCCCATCTTGCTAGAGGTTTGTGGTTTTTGGGTATGTTTTTAGAGAACTAGCTATTATTTTTGCTTATTTTTGATAGTTTTCCCATTTTCAGTTACATAAGTTTATAGTTTTTATTGTATCTTTACTTTTAGTGTCTTAAATTTTGTCATCTCTCTCGAGTTTCCTAAAGTAGAATTGTAGGTTATTAATTTTGGATTTTTTCTAATTTTATTTTTTATAATATATACATTTAAATCCATAAATTTTCTTCTAAAGACCATTTTTACTAAATCTTATTAATTTTCATTAGCTGTATTTTTATTTCAACTTAATTCAAATATTTTTAATTTCTTTTGAGACTTTTTGTTTGACCTCCATGTTATTTAGAATAATATATATGTTCTTTAATCTCTTGATGTTTGGAGGCTTTCCAGTCAATTTTCTGTTATTATTTCTGGTTTAATTCCATTGTGGCCTAAAGAACATAGTTTGTCTGAAATTTGTATTTAAAATTTTTTATGTACGAAAATAATAAGCTTTAATAAAAAACTTTAAAAAATAAAGCAAAAAACTTTAAAAAATTGAAAATAATAAAACATAGAAAATAAACACATTTTTGGAAAGACTAATAAGATGAATAAACCTCTAGCAAGGTTATCCAAGAACAACAGCAACAAAAAAAAGTGGACGGAAGGAATGAGAAAGGAAGAAAGAAAGAAAAGAAGGAAAGAAGGAAAGAGATAAAAGGAGAGAGAAGACATGAGTTATCACAAATGAAAGAGGGATCATCACCACGGCTCCCATGGACATTCAAAGAACAATGAGGGAACAGTGTGAATAACTCTTCCCCCAAATTTGATAACTAAAGCAGACCAATTTGCTGAAAGACACAAAAACCAAAACCCACTCAAGGAGAAAAGAGTAACCTTAATATCTCTGTATCTATTAAAGACATTAACTTCATAATTTAAAGCCTTTCAAAAAAGAAAGAACCAGATCCAGATGGTTTCACAGGCAAATTCTATTGAACAATTAACAGAACAACAATTCTCCACAATGTCTTTCCAGAAACAGTACCAGGGGGAACACTTCCAAATACCAAAACCAGACAGGTAGTAAAGGAAAATCTGCAGATGACATGATTCTCTATGTAGAAATGAGCAAGTATACCATGGTTGTACAATACAAAGTCAATATATAAAAGTCAATTGCTGGGGTGCTTGAGTGGCTTAGTTGGTTGAGTGTCCAACTCTCAATTTTGGTTTGGGTCATGATTCCAGGGTTGTGGGATCAAGCCTCATGTTGGGCTCCGTGTGCTGAGCAAGGATCCTGCTTGAGATTCTCTCTCTCTCTCTCTCTCTCTCTCTCCCCTTGTGTCCTCCTCCCCCACTTGCATTCTCTCTCTAAAAAAAAAAAGTCAATTGCTTTCTATACAATAAACAATTGGAATTAGAAATAGAAATAGATATCATTTATAATAGCACCAAAAAAACGTAAATATTTGGGTATTAAAATCTAACAAAATATGTATGGTTGTATGGATGGAAAACTACCTAAAATGATGAAAGGAATCAAAATGATCAAAATGTATGGATGGAGTAGTGCCATATATTTTGGGAAGATTCATTATTGTTCAAATATCATTTCTTCCCAACTTGAACTATATGGATGGGGTAGTCCCCATCCGTATATTTTGGAAAGATTCGTTATTGTTCAAATGTCATTTCTTCCCAACTTGAACTATAGATTCAAAGTGATAACAATCAAAATCTCAGTAAGCTTTTTGTAAATATTGACAATCTTGTGCTATTATTAATAAATACTAAATCAACTAATTTAAATTAATAATTAATAACTGATAACTCTATATCGTATGATTCCATTTATGTGACATTCTCAAAAAGGCAAAACTATAGAAATGGTAAACAGATCAGAAAATGGGGGGAGGACTGATAGATGAAGCAAGAGGATGTTTTAGGGTGTTAATCTATCCTGTATGATAACATAATGGTGGATATATTACACTATGCATTGAACTTTGTAACATGAAGAATAACTTTAATATATATTTAAATTTTAAAATATTGCTTAGAAGTTTGGGAGCCCCTAGGATGAAATGCAAAGTGTGATGTTACAAAATTTTGGATACTCTCACTAAAAAGTCTGAGGACAAAGGATGCTAACCTAAGTAACTGTGGAAATGAATGGAGACCTTTAGTCTCCACTAGTATATGAACACTATACTCTAGGTGGTAACATTGCTTCCCATGGGGATATGGGTTAGGGATTCTAAAATCACGGCACAGATGCTGGAATTGAAGAACTAATTAAATGCATGGTGAATAGTAAGAGGTTTCTCTCTTTTGTAATGAGAGATTGCAGACAAGCAAAGGGAGAAGGCTAGGATAGTGTATATTGTCAGAGATCAGAGTTGGAGACATCAGTATGAATTTATGTTTAGTTTAATATAGACACAGGTGGCTACTTCTAGAAATATTTATAGAAACATAGGTTAGTATATATATATATATATGTACTATATATGAAACATAGGTTAGTATATATATATATATATATATATATATATGTTTTTTCTGCTCTGTCAACTGTGAGGGCCTAGAAGAAAGGACACCTGGTAGAAAAGAGCAGACCTAGTGAGTGCCTATATCTTGGTTTCTAGTTTTATTCATCAAATAAAATTACATGGAGGAATGGCTGAATCTAAGACTGGGGAAAGAAACAGACCTGATAAACCTGGAGCACTGCATGGTGCCAGAAAGCAAGAAAGTGCTCCAATCACCACCATCCCCCTAATAAAACAAAACAAACAAGGAAAAGACTCACATAAAACACGAAACACAATGATGTAGATGTGTCAAAGAGGCATAGGAACCAAGTGAGAGAGATCTGTGTAGTTAAGGCTGGAATAATTTGAGCAAAAAAGAAAACAAATACTAATGAGTTTATACTGATACAAACAAAGGATTGAATAAATAACTCTCCTCCACCATAAGTGTGGAGTGTGCATGGTGACTCCTTCCAAAGAGAACAATATGGAAGGGGAGGAAAGAGAGAAAAGGAGTCACTTCACAATGGAGAAACCTCACAAATATTATCTCATCAGCTGATCAAAGTTAACATCAACAGTGATGTCATGCTGATAGTATGTGCACTTGATATGACGTCATGAGAGTGATACTTTACCTATGTGGTCTCCTCCCAACCCCACAATCTCACTCTAACTATGAGAAAATATGATACAAACCTCACCTGAAAGATGTTCTGCAAAACATCTGACCAGTATTCCTCAGAATTGTTGCAGTCTTCAAAATTAGTGAAAATGTAAGAAACTATTATAGTCAAGAGCATCTAACAGAGACGTGCCAAGTAAGTGTAATTCTAAAGGAGATCCCAGAACAAAAAAAAGAGCACAAAGTGAAAGCCAAGAAAATCCTCATATTTAGTTAATAATGACATATCAAAGTTGGCTCATTAATTGTGACACATGCATCATACTAACATTGTATGTTAACAAGAGCTCTACATACATTCCTCTACTTTTCTGTGAATATAAAAGTATTAAAAAAAACTGATACTGTGTTTAACCACAATGGGTTCTAGTAGTCTAAAGCTGAAAAACAAACGTACTTTTATTGTTACATTAGCCAAAGATGATCAGTACCTATAAACTTGAGCATGGTAGAGTCCACTGACATACTAGATCCTCACTAGACTTGGGGTGGGGAAACTCCTTCATAATCAATGAACAATAGGATATGTTTTAACCAGTTAAGTATAGATTTATACACTGATATCTACCTTTTTCTGGGTCCAAGTTTCAATCCTTTAGTTATCCTAACCAGAATAAACTTTCTGTTTCTCTACTGTAAAGATTACTTCTCCCCTGCAGAGGTCCACTTAGGGAAATTCTTTACTCTTTGCCTTGCCTCAGCAAGCAAAAAAACCTCAGTATTCCTTTTATTGATGGAATCATTGACATTCTTTTAATAAGAGGTAAAATTGAGTGAACTTGTTAGCTTCTCTTTATCTAGATCAGGGTTTCCCACCTTGGCACTACTGACATTGTTGGGGGCTATCAATGTGCACTGTAGGTTACTTAGCTGTGTCCTTGGCTTCTTCCCACCAGATGTCAGTAGCACCCTCTCTTTAAGGTATGACTTTGTGACATGGCCCCTCTTTGGCAAAACTGCCTCTAGTTGAAAACTACTGGTTTAAATCAACATAGGGATTGAAGTGTTCACGATAGGGCCTCTTAACGTGTTTCTGGCATCTTTTGTTCTCAATGGAAGTAAGTCCATTGCAACGAAGTATTTATTACTCTTACTGATTTTTGGGTTTTGTCCTAGCCAGCCATCTTCTGTGAGTGATACACTATTCCATCAGGTTGTGACTTTAGAGATTTAAAAAATTTTTTCACTGTTTATTTATTCCTGAGAGACAGAGAGAGATAGAGTGTGAGCAGAAGAGGGGCAGATAGAGAGGGAGACACAAAATAGGAAGCAGGTTCTAGGCGCTGAGCTGTCAACACAGAGCCTGATGTGGGGCTTGAACCCACAAACAAGATTATGACCTCAGCTAGTCAGATGCTTAACCAACCGAGCCACCCAGGCACCTCAACTTTATAGTTTGTTGATGGAGCTCCCATCCTTGGCTTGTGGTCTGTTTGTACATTAAGTTTTTATAGGGTGACCACTGTGTCACCAGGATTTGAAACGCATCATTAGTGGCAACTCACTCGATGTGATTAGTCTGTAGTGTCTCCGTATCCCCCCAGACATACAGACCAAAATTGGCCAAAACGTCTGTTTATCTGTGTAATTTCTTTCATATTACTTTCATAAATGGGAAGGGGGGCTGTCTCTGAATTCCAAAGAGTCAACAAACCCTTGAAGGGAATCTCAAGGGATTAACATATTGCTGAAATCATTTTGAAAAAGAACAGTTGAAGGATTTCTAGAAAAAATATTACTCCCAATTTAAGAAATATGTTGATCTCTTAAGAAAAACCTTTTTTTCTAAAATTTATCTTCCAAGTAAAAGGATTTTAACTTTGAGTCAAGTTAGTGGCCGTGTTTCAAACGTTACTGTGTAAGAGTTTATATCACACTAGAGCCTTTAAAAAATTAAAAGTTTCAGTTTTACACATGTAAAAGCAATTCAAGGAATATCTCCAAATTTGGTATATATTTAGAAATTATACTGGGTTAATACTGTTTTCTTGATTTTCTCATAGTTTTAAGATGATATTAACATAATACTACAGTTTAAGCAAAACATAAAGTTATATTATTAAAGATACCTGAACAGATAGGCTAACATTACTTCAACAAAATATTAGGATTAGGAAGATATAAATATATTATTTATTTTTAATGTTTATTATTTTTGAAAGAGAGAGACAGAGAACAAGCAGGGGCCGAGAGAGAGGGAGACACAGAATCCGAAGCAGGCTTCAGGCTCTGAGCTGTCAGCACAGAGCCTGCCTGATGCGGGGCTCGAACTCACAGACTGTAAGATCATGACCTGAGCTGAAGTCTGCCACTTAACCAACTGAGCCACTCAGGTGCCCCCTAAATATATGTGTTTAAGTAAATTGAATTATAATAGCCAGTATCTTTATAAAAGGGATTGATTCTTATAATTTAAAAAAATATTTTAAGAATAACAATTATTCTTCTGTTATTTTCTGACGATCTCAATTCAAGAAGAAACTATACTTTTAACTCAGATTCAATGAAGACATACTTGTATCAGAAAAACTTAATAATCTTTGTATTGATTTAAGTCAGCATAATCAAAGTTGAAATATTTTCTTAACCTTACAGGGAAAAAATCTAATATCCATTCTATAGTATACAACTGGATTGTATAAATTATTAAGGAAAAAAAAACCCAATAGAAAAATAGGTAAAGAAATCAAATGGACAATTAATCCAAGTGAGAGGAAATGCATACAAAGTATTTGCAAAAATTGTTGATCTTATTAAAAAAATAAAAAATAAAACAATTAAAATTTTATTTCATCAGAATGGCAAAGGTTATAAGAATTTATAATAGCATCACTGAGAATTACTGGGGTGTGCAAATTTATTCACTAAGAGTAGTAGTATATATCCTTCCTTAAATTCCATGTGATAAGATCTTTCAAAATTTAAAGTTATATATATATTGACCTAAAGGAAACTGTTTCCTATTGCAGATATACATTTTTTAAATTTAGTAAATATTATTGTCAACTATTTTGTGGCAGACATTATATGAAATTCTAGGAATAAAATGGTAAATGATATAAAACTTTATAACTGTTAAACAACAAGCATTTAACCAAGTAAAAAGTTTTAAATTTTTTTGAGAGGGTGAGAGAGTGTGAGCAGGGGTGGGGGAGAGAGGGAGAGAGAGAAAGGATCCAAAGACACTTCCGCCTTGACAGCAGTGAGATGTAGGCTGGATTCCAACTCAGGAGTGAGATCATGACTTGAGCCAACGTGAGCCACTCAAACGACTGAGCCACCCAGGTGCCCCTAACCAAGTAAAAAATTCAAAGATCTAGTTGGCCCTGTTGATTCACGAATTGGGAAGCATCCCATCTGGCAAGTAGTGGGCTACAGAAATAGAAAGGTTCTTAAAGGTACAGATAGGGTGGGGGGGGGGGAATTATTAGCAAGGATCCATTGTTTTAGGAAAGGTTGCCCCCCTAAGGGAAATGAGACAGGTGGGTCAGCAAACTTCCTAATGCTGTTCCAGGAATTTCTGTGTTGATTGGTTAAAGGTTACCTAACTGGGGGATTAAAATCGCGGTGAGTTTAGGGATTAAGTCCTGGTTGGTTTACAGACTTGGGACCTTTACCTATGTGATGCCCTTTGGGCCTGCGGTTTTCTTTTAACATAACAATTAAATTTAAAATTTCCATGCTATGAGGCTGGTTTATATGTACTTACAAATTCAGCTGATGGAGGAAAAATCAACACAACTAGAGCGGGAATGTCCTTTGCAGAGAAACTGCTTTACCAGGCTCTGTTTGAACTGGGCCAAAACCTTTGGACTGGGCAAAATGGCAATTGCTTAAGAAATCAGCAAGACTGATAGTTGCAGACTTCCTGAAAATAAAATCAGCAGTCAATTAATGGATAATCCCAAGTAGGTTAACTTGTCCCCACCCAAAGAAAAACTTTTTTGCTCTCCTGTAACTCACATAGTTGCTTGACTTTTCTTCACACCCCGCCCCCTTGCTTTCACCTTACTGGTGGAAACTCTAAGATTCTACCTGAATCTTTGCTCCTTGAATTGCAATTCTTCAATCTCAAATAAATGCTCATTTGTCTCTCATGTGGCTCTTTATTTTCAGGTTGACATCCTGTCATCCTTAGAAAGGACAACGTAAACAACATACTGGTATTTAAAAAACATTTATCAATTTCTCAGGATAAATACACAGGATTAAAGTACATGTTACAAAAGCAAATTGAAAAACTGCATAAATAATTTCATTTTGGTAAAAGAAATTTAAGGATGCATCTTAACGAACCTGAAGGGTTTCTACTGAAAATTTGCCACTAAATTGTTAGTTGTTTATTTGTATTATCATTAGGATCACTGGCCTAAATGAATGAATGAAGGAGTAAGGAGATAAATTAATCAGGGCTAGATTATTGAACACTTAACTGCCTACTTTCTAAATAGTATTATTCTTTACATTTTTAACCCCCAAATAGCATGATCAGAAAACTACGTTAAGAAGAGCTATTAATTAATAGAAAGACCTTTGCATATAAAAATCATTATGATTTGTTTTCATAGTCTAAACCTAAAATATTAGTAGTACTTTACCATTAGCTGTTTGGGGGGCAGGGAGCAAAACTTACAATTAAGTCCCCCTGTTAATTTCTCCTTTCTGCCTTTTAGCTGGGATCGAGTGCCTGCTCTCTCTCGCCACACGGTGGCAGCATCTGCACACTGCCGCTCCTTCCTCCCGCCCGCGCACACAATTGTAGTCAAAGCCTTGATCCTGCGGTATGATTAGAGGGCATGTCTGAACGAGACCTCTATGCCAGGACCACTAACGTGGCATGTAATGCCTTCCTATGAAGATACTCTCTGTCACAGAAAAAAATCATACCTAACTTTTGGTTGCCATGTATCAAAATTATACATAATTGAGAACATTTTAACTTAAAAAAATTTTTTACCACCAATTTAGTAGCCTTTAGAATGAATTTCTGTAATAGTCACACTTTCTACAGTTATTGTGCTTTTTTTGTCTTAGAATATTTAGTAATCCTAAGTCTTAATTTACTCCTGCTGTCTCTTATTTTAAAAAAAGGTAAAATATGATTCATGCGGCATCTGAGGGAGGGTGGGTAAAGTGGGGAGAAGAACCCTTTTAAGGGAGTATATTTTAGTTTCAGAAATTTGACTGTCACCATGTGAATGTGCCTGTAGAAAGGATAGAACGTAATTTTCATGTTTGCCATTCTCTTCCTGGAATTTATTTCTTCTGGAGTGAACGAATAAATTAATCATTGTCTCTTATTCACCACCTGACAGTTCACCTTTCCTGGAGCTGATGTTTTGATTAATCCTTAATATCACAGAATGATATTTAAGATTATTCACAAAAGTAACTTCTAAAATGGACTTGCCTTTGAAAAATATCTGTAGCATGTGCATTAAATGTTAATTTTAAAAATCACTGAGAGACTTTTACATTGGTTCTCTTTCAGTATGGGAATGTGCTATGGTAAACACAGTTTTCGTTTCACCTGTTAAATCTGTACCTCACAGTGAGTACATTATGTGAGATGACTGTATGTTCACATAATACCAATTAAAAATTAATGGGTCAGTTAAGATTAAGGAAGTATGTCTTCTAATCAGACATTCCAAATTTTAGTTTTTCTCACCTAGATCATCTTGTCCAACCGACTTAAATTATTTAAAATTTAGTTTGCTTATGCGTTAGAAAAAAAAGTGTGAGCTTTGGGAGGCGGAATAGAGGGCTTTCTTACTGTTCCTGTCTTTTCCTCCCATGGCAGTTGAACTCTGCCTTTTAATGCTGAAAAACCTTTCTCTCCCAAGCTTTGTTGTGATATAATTGACCCACCATCATTTAATACACACATATATTGCAAAATAATGACCACAATAAGGTTAATGAACACGTTCAGTACTTCACATAATTATCCCTATTTTGTATGTATGTGTTGTGAGAGCATTTAAAATGTATTCTCTTAGCAACTGTCAAGTACATAATATGGTTTTGCTGGCTGTAGTCACCACGTTATACATCAGATCCCCAGGAAGTATTTCTTATAGCTGGGAGTTTGTACTTTCTGGCCACTTCCCTACCCCTCAGCCCCTGCCTCTGCCGTTCTGCTCTCTGTCTCTTTCACCTTCTCTTTTTACGGAAGTCCCATAATAAGAATATTATTTCTTTTCATTGTCTTTCAAAATTCCCACTTGCTTTCTTCACCTTGTTTCAATTTTCTTTCTTTTTGCTCCTCTGACTATTAACATCCAATGTCCTAGCCCTCACTCAGGTCGCAGATCCTTTCTTCTGCTTGATTGGCTCTATTTTTGAAACGCTCTATTAAATTCTTCAGTTCAGTTACTGTATTTTTTGACTCTAGGATTTCTGTTTTTTTCTTTTTCTTTTCTTTTTGTAATGACTGCTGTTTTCTTGTCGAACCTCTCATTTTGTTCATGAGCTTTCCCCCCCTAATTTCATTCAGTGCTCTGTTTTCTTGTAGTTCACTAAACTTCCTTAAGAGGATTATTCTGGTTTCTTTGTCTGACAGTTCATGGATCTCCCTTTCTTCAGAATCAGTTATTGGAGTTTTATTAGTTTCCTTTGATGGTGTTATATTTATTTGAATTTTTGTGATCGTTGATTTCTTATGTTATTATGTGTGCATTTGAGTAATGGAGCTTTTCTTCCAGACTTTATAGGTTTGCTTTGGTAGAGACAGTTCTTCAGTGTGGGTTTCTGGGTAAATGTCACTGATGATGTCTTTGGGCAGGTAGGTCTTGTTATTATGGTCTATTTTGGGGGGAAGCAACTATGAGCTCTGAAGAGAGGTGTACAGAGGTGTTGAGTGGATGGGACTGCTAGCTTATTCCCCACCCAAGTGAGGCCGTGCGTGGGCTTGTGACTGGATTCTCTCCTCAGGCTTACTAGATGGCAGCGACCGAGGACTATCTCCAGTGGTAGTTGGGGCTATGAATTAGCCTCCTTGCCCTGGTGGAGCAGCAGGTCAGGGCCCAAGGCCCGGATAGCTCATTTTGGGGGACCCAAATCAGGTGTGAGTACCCTGAATCTCCTGGTTAGCTGACACCCCTGGTTTTGCTCTGAAGAGGGCTGTGCTCTCTGTTCAAGTGACACTGTACATCGGGGTGTTGAGTGGACTACCCAGCCTCTCATGTGCTCTAGTTAGGTTTCCTGGTACGACAGGCTGAAAGCTATATTCGCAGTGTGTGGGGCTATGAATTACATCCCCTGCCCAGTCACAGTGTGAGAAGCAGCTCTAAAATGTTCTTTTCTTTTTTTTAATTCTTTTTTTTTTAATGTTTATTTTTGAGAGAGAGAGACAGAGTGTGAGCAGGAAAAGGGCAGAGAAAGGAAGACACAGAATCTAAAGTAGGCTCCAGGCTCAGGCTCTGAGCTGTCAGCACAGAGCCCAATGAGGGGCAGGAACCCACGAACCTTGAAATCATAACATGAGGCTGCCAGAGTCCAGCTCCAGCAGGTCCGGGGTTCCCTGAAGAGATGGACGGTGTCGGCACGAATGAGATGGGGATCCGCAAAGGGGGAAGGGAATGAGGGAGCCCCGAGGTTCTTTCTGATCAGCAGGCAGGCATCCCTGCTCTGACCTGAGGATCAGCTTTATGTATTGAAAAAATGTATGGGGTACAAAACAGAAGTGGCAACTGCCTTCGACAATAATTTCTGATAGCAAATTATTTGGCATGTAAAAATTTCCCAGACATTGGTTGGTGGAAGATGCATGTTTAATCTTTACCAATAGAGATTGAAGTAGGTGACTAGATGTTTATCATGTGGGGAAGGAAGGGATCTTTAGCATTCAAATACAAGGCAAAGTTTTTAGCATAGCAAAGGCTAGAATTAGGTCTTTGTGAACAGGGGTCAATAGCCAGTTTTCTGAGGCGATGAAAACAGGTTTTCTCAGGAAATGTAACATTTGCTCCTATATTCATAAAAGAAGAAACTCCTATAACAAGTTTTATCACGAAGTACAATTCATATATTTTTAGCATAAGAAGGCAAGTCACTCCTGATGTCAGTCAGTTGGGTGCCTTGGGGGTCAGTGCTCAAGCAGAAATTGAGTGGGGGTTGAGTGGGGGTAGATGCCAGTGGCCGTCTGACCGTGGGAGGCCTTGCAAACCTGCCTTACTTCAGAGATGGCTCCCAGCATGAGGCGAAGTCAGATGCTTCACTGACTGAGCCACCCAGGTGCCCCAAGCTCTCTATTTTCTTAACTCAAGCCAACCCACACCCCAATGTTCCTGGTTGAATGGAGCCACTGGCTCAGCTTTGCAAACTATTGGCTCTGTCTGCATTTCTTTCAGCTTGGGTGCCACTGGGCCACGCAGCTTTCAGGTGTTTTTGTCAGCTCTTTTGGTCTGGTGGTATAAGGACCCAGGTCTGAACCAAACTGACTCCATGACAAGCTTCAATTTCCCCTCTGACCTTGGAGTGTTGGTTTCTCAGAATCATTAGACAATACAAGGGCACAGAGTGCTCAACCAGGGACCACCCTAGTAACACCCAATCAGAAGCGGCCAGCTAAAATGCTTAACATTCCTGAGGGCAGGCCTAGAGATAGAAGCTATAGATAACCACTTATTGCTTAAGGCTAGTTACACCCTACTTGAGGGTCCCGGGTCCTGGGTCCACTCTGTAATTGGTTAATACTCTAAATATTGTGATTGGGTCCCGCCAACCGTAATGAACACTCTAAGCAATGTGTATGGTTAAAGTTACTGCCAATGATGTTATGCGATAATGATGGGGTCACTATACCTGTGTCACAATTTCCTGTAACTCCCCCTTCCCAAAGCCCATAAAGGCCCTACCCTGCCTTTGTTCGGGGCTCTCAGCATGATCTACTGCACTGGTAAAGTCTGTGAGCCCGAGTTTAGGCCCCGGCGAACCTAAGCCCATAATAAAGCCCTTTGCTTTTGCATGCATGACTTGGTCTCCCTGGCAGTCTCTGGTTTTTGGGTAGGATATTGAAATCTTGGGCATAACAGTGGGACTGGGAGACATTTTCCACAGTAGGGGAGAATTATGTCTTTAGCCCCTTGCCTGGGTGGCTGTTCTCTCTCAGCCTTGGGTGTGAATTAATCCCCCTGCCTCTGTATAATAGGAAAGGAAGTCTCCATGTCTGGTCCTTGCTTTGCTCTAAGAGAGACCTGCTCTGTCCATCTGCCTTAGCTTCAGTACCTCTCTGGGTTGTACAGCTTTAGGAAGTTAACACCGGCCTTTCTGGTTAGATGGAGCTGGAAGGATCTCTCCCCGTTGTTGGAGCTGTGACTCAGCACCTTGTTTGGGTATTGGCACACTGGGCCCTAGAGCCACAAAACTCTCTGTTAGGGGATCTGAATGAGCAGATCGGCACACTACCTAGATCCCTGGTCAGTCAGTACCCTCCTGACTTGGTTTTGAACATGAGCAAAGCTGCTGGTTGGGATTACTCCTCGGGTACTGCAGGAATGAACTTGGCCTGTCAAGGTCCATGTGTGGGTTATTGCAAGCCCTCCCTCCTCCTCTATCACAGTTAGATTCCCAGGGGCCAGGCCCCCAGATTTCCTTGCAGTTTCTGTGGTGTAAGATCAGAGCAGAGGTTCCCATAACGTGACCCACAATGCGGGGGGGGGGGGGGGGGGGGACGCTGGCTGTTGCTTCTTGGTTCTCTTTTCCCACTGGAGGAACAGGAGGCTCAGACAAGACCTCTTCTCGCGGTGTTGTGCTGGCCTGGGGGAGGGGCAGTGCAGTCCAAACACAGTGACCTCTCTTATCTTCAAAGGTAATCTGTCTTGGTCTCTGAGGTGCAAGGGGGGGGGGGGCGCATACGTCTGCCTCGCCTCTGGGTTCTAGGATTCTGTCAGTGGTATCTTATCTTGAATAGATGTTAGTTGTTCTTGTGAGGGGGAGCAAATCGAAAGCGATCGAGAGCAAAAATCTTGGTGATGTCATTCTCCCTATACCACATTTTCTTTATCCATTCATTTGTTGATGGGCACTTAGGTTGTTTCCATATCTTGGCTATTGTGAACAATGCTGCAATGAACATGAGGGTGCAAATATTTCTTTCAGACAGTGATTTTATTTCCTTCAAATATATACCTACAAGTAGGTTTGCTGGATCCTATGGTAGTTCTATGTTTAATTATTTGAAGAGCCTCCATACTGTTTCCCATGGTTGCTGCACCAATTCTGGCGGTGGGGGGAGAGGGGTGGCGAGGAGTGTCTCACCTGGGGTTCCTGCCCCTCTCCAGCAGCAGCAGAGCTTTCCTTTATGTCAGGGCACATCTTGTTCCTGGGGAGGTTTCTGCCCCTCTTGCAGTGCCAGATGTCTTTTGCTTCTTTTTCTCCTTCAGCAACGGAGACAACAGGAGTTGGAGACAAGAGGGTTTTCTGCCCTCCTGCAGCATCAGAGGATTTTTGTTTCTTATGAGAGAATGGCTTGATACTGATACCTGCCTATCAGCAGCAGACCATCACCACCTGCAGTTCTAAACTACAGAGGGAACTCCAGCGGGTCTCCTGGCCAGTACCGAATCATTTTCCTGTGCTATATGATGAAGTTCAAGGAAAAAAGTTGCTGAGTGAATCTGTATTCTTATCATGTCAGGGACTCAGAGATTCTAAACTGTCACATTAGCCCACAGAAAATTCTTAAGAATTTGTTCACATTCAGTTGTTCTTCTCTTACCCACATTATGGATGCCACCTGTGCCCTGTCAAAGGCAAACTGTGTGTCTCCTCTTCCCTTGGAAGGGCTTGATGTCCTCTAGAATTCAGTTCACCCAGTTGTCTTTAGTTGCATTTCTCCAAGGGGCTGAAAGTTACGTTTCTCTAGACTATATGACTTTTGTTTATTAGTGTGAGAGTGATATTCTTACATGGCTTCTACTTAAGCATAAGCAGAACTCCTGCATTTTTTACCAAGATATGGAGTATCTTGTTTGAATTAGACAGTAGTGAAAAAGACCTCCTTTTGCCATATTAGCTAAAATATAACCATACATGATATAGAAAGAGTAAAATCCCTGCAAGCACTTTCCTTCTTAACCCAGTATATATTCAAGAAAGAGAAGAGTAGCGATAGCAAGTCATATGCTGTAATTCTTTTTCCCCCCTAACTTTTACGTTTTTGAGATTTGTAAAGACATTCAGATATACCTAAGCAACCAAAGAACAATAAAGAGATGTTTTACTAGCACACTAGGAAAACTGACTGCGAGTTCTGGAGAAAATCTCCTAAGGGAGCCTTCAG
Source organism: Helogale parvula (assembly GCA_004023845.1). Lineage (NCBI taxonomy): Eukaryota > Metazoa > Chordata > Mammalia > Carnivora > Herpestidae > Helogale > Helogale parvula. The sequence continues at coordinate 8,309 of PJEM01002548.1, read as the reverse complement.
ATATGGTGTGGTGTGAGAGAGGCTAGTGAGACAGGTCTAAGATGACACTTTTGTTTCCCACTAGGAAGACACAGAAATAAGTCATCCGTAGTGTGAAATTGCATAATTCCTAAAGGTCAGACTGTTACTTGGAAGTCACTGATACAGAGAGGAAGGTCTGCCAGCAGAACCCGTAACTAGTCCTAGGCAAGCAGGAAGGTGAGGAATCCTACTTCTTCCAAAAAAGAAAAGTTTAAATTCAAGTTGATGGTAACAGTTTATTTCTCCATAAAATAATTTATTTTCTAATTCTTATAGGTGAGTGTAGCAACATCCAAAAACATTTCATGGCTGTAATGTAAGAGTTGTCTTGAGCTGATGATTCAGTGGCCACTTTGCTGTGGGAAGTTCCCTGCACCGACAACCCCCTCTCGCAGACCTGGAATGTCTCACGTTGTTTGAAATATAGCCTACCATGGAATTCCAGCATCCCCTCACCCCACCAAAGGAAACAACCAATCCCACTCTGCCACAGTCAAAAATGCCCTTACTTGGCTATCTGCCCACCCGAGATCAAACCCAGAACTCTTGCACCCATAAAACATCTTGCCCTCCTGTACCAGGCGCGACTTCCTTGGCCCATCCTGTCCGGACCAGGGAACCTGAAAGCACTCCCACTAAAGGCCTTTTACATTTATCTCTGACTCTGTAATAAAGGGTGCTCTGTTCTCCTTTCCCAGTCTCCTGACATTGTAACTTTTTACTCTGCCAATTCTAACCTTACATTCGGTGCCAAAACCCGGGAGGAGTTCTGAGTCCCCAGCCTCTTGCAGGGACCGCTCCTCCCCAGAGCAGACCTTTTGGATGTGAACTGGGTGTATGTGTGTGTGATTGTTTCTGTAACTCCACCGGACTAGATCCTACGGAGTTTGAGTGAGCCCTAACCTGCAGTTTCATGGTGACCTCATATGACTCAAGGCAGAATCAGGACCGGGTCCTGATCCGTGTCGGGGGTTTATACCGACCTGCCAAAGCCAAGAGGCTTTCTCTTAATTCTCCACGAGGAGAGTGGCCAGTCAGGTGTGGCAAATGTTCTCCTACGTTTACTGCCATCTCGTCCTATTACTTGTTTTCTGTCTATACAAAAACCCATAACCAAAGGAGCTGAAGTTCGCTTCTAGCTGAACTCCCCACAGCAAAGTGGCCGCTCAGTCATCACCTCAAGGCAACTCTTACACTAATGATTATAAAATAAGTGCATTCTGAGGCTTTATGCACTAAAGAGACAATTAGGGTCGGATTAGCTGACCTAGGTACAATATGGAGACAGAGTGATTTGATACTCTGGAGATCTTGCATAATTTGGAACAAATGATACACTATTTTGTTGATATAGAAACTTCCAAAATGATCTTATGTACATATCCAGACCTTTACTGGCCATCTATGATATTCAGCCATCCATATTGTTTATGACCCATAATACAGCTCTCTGGGTTTGAACAGTAATGACAATACTAAAAATGAGAAAATATACCACAGATTGCAGAGGAGCTATTGAACCAGAAACAAAGATGGGTCTCTTTTTTGCAGATTATCTATGCAAAACTAAAGCTCTTGAAGCTGAAGAGCAAGTGGAATGAAGTAAGACAAAAACCACAACACAATAAAGGAACAAACATAGAAATGTAGATTTTAAATGACAGTTTCAAGTGTACTGCCAGCTTATCGTAGAAGTGCCAAGGACATATTAAAGAAGTGACAAACTCAGTACAGCTGATACAAAGACACTGATAATCAGAGGTGATGGAGCATGGAGCTCTGGGCGTACATGAAGGATGAGGACCTAGAAGAATGCAGAGCGGCCCAGATGTCACCAGCAAAAGACCCAAAAAATTCACTGCTTAAAGAAACCTGGTCTGAAAACGAGCTATCCACTACCTCACATTTGTGGTGTCGGTAAACAACAGAACACATTGCTGTACATATAGTGGTGCCTCACACCGACAATATATTTCAGGCAGTGCAGGTTATGAAAATATGAACCATACAACAGACCGTGGAGGCATTTCCTGTATCGCAGTGACAAGCCAAGGCAAAATACAATGGAGTACTATTGCTGGACTGTAGAATGATTGCCAGTGATGGAACATAATAATGCAAGGTAATGTTAAAATAAATTAAAGCAAGAGAAAAAAATCCCTACTGTCAACATGGAAGTCAAGCAGAGAATATTCCCAACGGACCAACTCATACATATTTTACACAATAGGACTCAACAGGACAATTGGTAAAATCTATGCACTTATGTGCCACTTACAGAACATGGAAAAATGCCCGAAAAAGTGAGAATTTAAAAAAAATAAACATATTTTCCTGATGCAAAGTTGTGGAGATAAACTTGAAGAAGCAGAGAAATTATCATGAAGCAATATGACTACTTCCTAAATTACAAAATTCAATAAGGAAAAGCTAAATATGCCTATAGAAAAAGTGGGCAAAAGATAGTTTGACAAAACATAGTAATAAAGAAATACAAATTGCTAATAAATTTACAAAGACGTTTATCATTGCAAGAATTAAAAAATGATTAAAACTTTTTTGATTTGGTAAATCAGGAGAAGACATGTAGGAACTATCAGAGCGTACTGGACCTGGAGGGAGAAAATAGACACTGTCACAGCAGTTAGATGGCACATTATTGCAGATTTTTTTCATAGCAATTTGAGTGTATATATCAAAAGCCTTAAAAATGTTCATGCCCTTGGATCCAGAAACCCCAACTATAGGAATTTATTTAAAAAACACAATTGAGCATGAGTTGTAATATAGAGTGGCATGTAGGGAAATTGGAGGAAGTTCTAACTAGATTTCAGTTTTGTTTCCTTTATCCACCAAAATGCCAAATTGGGATAATTCTTGGCTCTCTCCTTTAAGATCAATCCATAGGTAGAAAAAACATCAAAAAAAAAAAATAGAAAAATAGAGAAATCCCTGGGGTGACTGATGGTGGTGATGGCTTTCAGTTGGAGCAGAAAGTAGCTAAGCCGAGAGAAAAAGAGCCTACTTCACTTCCTGCTGCTTCCTAAGGAAGAAACCAGGGCAGGATAGCAGACTCCTGCTTTGGAGTAGCTAAGGAAAACAGGGGGAGACCGACTGACTTCTGGAAGTCACATCTTTATGTTACCAGGCTTGATCAACTATAATCTAAAGAGAACCTCTTCCATAGTATGCTTCTCTTTTGGCAACAAAGGATAAAATCCTCACCTGAAGAGTTGTTTCATTGGGTAAGATGTGATTGACTGGGGTTTTCTGTTGGGGTTGGAGCTTTTTTACTTACAGCTTATCCACTTCTCACCTACTGATCTCACTGGGACAAATGCAGTCTGATACTATGCAACAAAGAGTTAAACTTCCAGGGGACTCTGAGCCTACAGGACATTTACAATGGGCAGAGGTATTTCAAAAGTAAAGGAATATATTGAATCATAGCTTCCATTAGAAGTGAAATCATTAGAATAAATGGTAAGAGAATTTATAATTAGTCTATAAACATACTGAACAGAATAGGACATTACAAGCATAACACAAGAGAATATAAAAAAGAACCCAATAGAATATTGGGTGTGAGAATTACAATGGCTGAAATAAAAAAAAAAAAAACCAATAAATCAGAAAAGAAAAAGAATGGATACTCTTTTTTTGAAATTTATTTTAATGTTTTATTTTATTTTTTGAGAGACAGCAAGATGCAGAATGAAAGCAGAGGAGGGGGAGGGAGAGAGAGGGAGACACAGAATCCAATACAGGCTTCAGGCTGAGCGGTCAGCACAGAGACCAATGTGGACTTGCACCTATGGAACTCGAGATCATGATCTGAGCCTGTAGCAGGATTTTCTCACAGAGTCATGACACTGAGGCTTTTCTTTCCAGGAAGCAGCTATATTCGTGCTGGCATGGGCTCAGAGGGTTTGTACCCATAAAAGTGAGCCCCGAATACCACATAGTGTAGCCTTTTATGCATTTTTTACTTCTTTGTCTCCCATATATGCGTAACGTGTACACATACAGTCTGATTGAATGGTCCCATGTTGCAGGGTTCTAAGGGATTTCACATACATATGTAGTCAGGAAGCCTTCCCTTAAATGGAGGTCTTTTGTCACCACATCCATAGGGAGAGGACTCTACCACATTCCCCCCTTTGATGCTCAGACCCCCCTATTTTGAGTCAAAGAGCATTATCCTAGTTTTAAGGTTTATATTTTCCATAACATCATCACATGAGTGGCCGTTTTTCTCTTGACGTTTGCCTCCTTGAGGCCGGAGACAGACCATGTAACCAGGGGGGCTAGGCAAGGTAGGATTAAACAAGCTCCCCAAATCGAGGGGATAATTCTCATGGGGGCTTTGAATCCCCGGAGAGTTGAAAAACATCCTCTGAATAACTCCCTGGAGTCCCATCCTTTCCGGGTCTGGACTGGGACCTGAGCAATCTTTCTCATTCAATCTGATTTCTTCTATGACTTTTCCTTCATCATCTGTTTGTAGGAAGCTGTTGCTCAGGTTAAACTTTCCACAATCTCCTCTCTCAAAAGCAAGGCCAAGTGATTTTGATAGATAGCGCTGCACATTTTGATCTCCTACTTGGTTAGTAAGTTAAGAGCCCTGACAGTTTTATTGGTTTCTAATTTCTACAACCGCTTGCAGCCTGATCATGAGGTTTAGCATGTAAATGGGTGGGCGGTAGCCCCCAGACCCATCCCCTGTCCAGGTGGCAGGGCCATAATATTGGATTATATGCTCAGGAGACCATTCATCATCTTTGCTATTGCCCATTTGTAGGGCATGTCATTTCCTTTGAGTCTTCCTGTCCCCATACACTCGGACTTCCAAATGTTACCGTTTGGCAAGTGGGAGCAGGAAGAAAGATGAACAGATAGTTTCCAGCACACATGACCCTGACCAGCCCAAGGACAGTACTGTATAGGCAGTCTTTCTGCATATCCAGTATAGTCCACCTGGAGCCCGCATTTGATGGCTGTGTCCACATTGTCCCAGACCTCTCAGAGATTAGAAAAGTTAGACAAAATGTGGAGATCTGGCTCAAAGTGATCTGGGATCTCCCACCATTGGGTTTCTGGGGCAGTTGAGTTATAAAATCTTTGGCCTAGGCACGTTAAGCTTCCAAAAGAAATGGTGAACTTCCTTCCCGACCAGGCAAGGCAGGTTCCACCCCCCCCGCCCCGCCCAATAATTGAGGTTTTGATGAGCTAAACCCTGGTAGTAGGACTGGGGTATTCTGGGGTATCCACTATAAAGTTCATGAGGATGTAATCCTCTAGCCTCCCATGGCCATTGATCCCCCATGTTAATTCCAACGAAGCATCCCATCCACAAAAGGAAAGTGAGTGCTGACAGAAACCTCTCACCATATTCCCAGCCAGCCCCGGGCGGCCTCTGCCAATTCTGTGGTGAAGGTAGAGCAAGAGTCACAATAACAGATACAGAAACAGATACAGAAGATAAGGACAGTCTATTTGTTCCACTGGACCATGATTCCTTAAGCTTCTGCAGATGTAGATTAGTCAGCTTCCGGAGTGACTAACGCAGGGCTGCCGTCTCCCAGAGCCTCTGGAGTTGCAGACTGCTTCTTCCATATGGTCAGCTTGCACAACGTTGATGGATCAGGAATGCAGTCACAGTTTCAAGATGCTGACTTCACTCTGATGTGGTGAATCTAGGGACACGCTTTGGCTACCTTTACTGCAGTAGGAGTGGACAGTATGACAGTAAATGGACCCCTCCAGAGGGGTTTTAAGGGTTAGATATTCTACTCCTTCACCCATACAGCATCTCCTGGTTTAAAGGGGTGAGCATCTGTGGTGAGACTCACAGGTAATCACTCTCAAAGCCAGTGGTGTAAAGTGGTTAGGGTAGAGCCAAGGGCCCACATCTGTTGCTTTAGGGTTAGATTGCCTATCTTATTTAGATCCCCCCATTATGCCTTTGATAATGGGGGGAGGGATCCCATAAAGGATTTTATAAGGGGAGAACCCAATCTGATTCTTTAGCCTCTCACTTGCAGCTGCAGTCTGCCTCCCTGAAGGTCCCTTCTCTCTCCCTGTCTAAGGTCAACTCTTTCCCTATTCATTCCTCTCCCTGGAATCGGGCCCCTAACTACCGTCAGCGAATTGGGACGATGACCTTTCTGGCTTCTTCAAGCTGATAAGGGATGGTGTGTGGGTTAGAGTTGGTCGAGTGGCCCATGGTATGGTTCTGCAGGAAGGCTGGCAGGCATGAGTCAGCATAAACATTAGCAGACACAAAGAGAAAAACACAAAGTATAGATTATCCTGACCAATAAGATGGCATCTTAAGATAATGTCCCGAATTCCCAAACCAGTCAAACAATCCAGGAGAGACCCTGACTTTGTTCAATTAAGCCCAAATATTACCTATCAGTTCTAAGACTCTGAGAATTATTGGTTATATTGAAACAACATATGTCAGGGAATCTCTCATTACCCAGGCGATGGAGGAGCAGTAAGTAATCAATAGTGGCTCTATTCTCCATGGGTTTTACCCTAACTTTATTTAATTTTAAGCATCTAATGTTTGTGAGGTGTTTTTTTAGAGTTTTGCTGAGTATAAGCAGTTTCCTTTATTTTCAGGTGTAAAACATTTCCAAAAGCTGGAGTCCTACTAGAGAAAGAGTCAAGGCAGCTGTTTACCATTATTAATTTACACATTTTTAGGTAAACCAAACCTGGGTATTATTTTATAAAGTAGAACTTTTATAATTTCTTGCACCTTTTCTGTCTTGCAGGGTAAGGCCTCTACCCAATTAGAAAAAGTATCAACCATATCGACAAATGTTGAAACCACTTTGACCTTGGCATATGAGTGGAATCTAGTTGCCAGTTTTCTCTGGATAGCCTCCAGTTCCTTGATTGCCTGGGAGAGTAAGTTTGAGGTTGAGAGGATTGTTCCTAAGACAGACTTCACAGGCTAATACTATCTGCTGAACTGAGAACTGTCCTTGACAAACTTTTCCCAGTTGAAATGAAAGGCCTGATGCAATGCTTTGTTTTTTAATGTATATTTTACTATTTTTGAGAGATGGAGAGTGAGACACTCACACATACACACGGAGTATTAGTGGGGGAGGGGCAGAGAGCAAGAGGGAGACACAGAATCTGAAACAGGCTCTAGTCTCTGAGCTGTCAGCACAGAGCCGGATGCAGGGCTCAAAACCAGGAACAGCAAGATCATGACCTGAGCAGAAGTTGGGCGCTTAACTGACTGGGTCACCCAGGAGCCCCTGATGCAGTGCTTTAATGATCTATCAGCTCTGTGAGCTAGGGAATAGTAATTGCCCCTGCTGTTTGTAACCATCCTGAAGGTTGGAGACAGTGTCCACGAGTCAGCCCCAGTTTATTTTCTTGGGAGAGTAGGTGAGATTGAATTTTCTTTAATAATTGATACAGCAGGTAAGCTATTTTCCTGAACCCCAGTATCTACAGCCTACAATATCCAGTAATTCCCCAAAACTCACACAATTGTTTATCTGTCCTGGATTTAGTAGCATTATAGTCTCTAATTTAATTATAATGCCCCTATCTAGAAGGGAAGTAAGGTTCTCTGGTATTATCAAGAAATAATGAGAAAAAAATTAAGTTTTCCCCATATGCACCCCACAAGCTGGGAGGAAAATTTAGTTATAAGCTTTCCAGAGATGCCTCTAATCATCAGGCTGCATTTGGGTAGTTGGCCTGGAGTGGAAAGGAGGACAAAAAAAAAAAAAAATGACTCCATTATCAAGAAGGAAATGAATTAGCCTTTTAGTTTCCTGAGTTTTCCAGAGTTACCAGATGCCGGGACCCTCCCCGGCCGCTCTGGCCTGATCGGGAAAGCCGGCCTGGGTTCTTTTCCTGAGGGAAGATAAGAGAAAAGGGAACAGGGGAAAGGGGAAAGGGGGACGGACGTACGGAAATAAATACAACACTCACGGTTTCTGGTTGTGCGGAGAGAGAGAGAGAGCGAGTTTAATGAGAGAGCTGCATATATACAATCTCAGGGGCGGAGGGATCAAAGTATTTGACATACGTCAGAATACCAGGTAGAGGAAATGCCCCCATCTGCCTTAGCAAGGCTGGGAGGCGGAGAATTAGCACTGAATGGTATTGATCTTATGCATCTAGGCCTTCTGGTCTGTCTCAGCATGACTGTCGCCAACTTCCAGATGCAAATCTTGTTTACTGCTCACTCTGCTGAGTGAATAATCCTTGCCTTGAGGCAGACAGAAACATGGCAGTCCCCGACAACCAGA